>WWET01003086.1:61708-72142 GCA_011038615.1 Limnodynastes dumerilii | reverse complement strand
TCAGTCACACAGCAGTGTTACTACCAGGACTGAGAGGAGATATTACTATGGAGAGACAGGGTGTATGGTAACAGTGCTCAGTGCTGTGTATGATCATTCACACAGCAGTGTTATTACCAGAAAAGAAGGATATTTTAGTATGGAGAGAACGGGCTGGACCCAGAGTTAAGGGTTAAATCTGTACATTAAGCGTCATTGCAGAGAGTAACTGATAAATTTTGTTTTTTAACATCCCGCACACAGGAGGACAGGACTCTCCCCCTGCTCTCCTACATGCAGATGCTGGATCTGTGCCCAGGGCCCTACCTTAAGTATTCTGCACGATAACCCTTCTGTACAGAACACCGAATTGTACATAAAGGCTCAGCCAATCCCTCTCTGCGCAATTTAAATGACAATTCCCACAAATGCCGTCCAATACGGAATTCCTTTTCCTGTGCATGCGCAACACATACACACAGGCGATTGCCCATACGTGATGTACGGAGATCACCTGTCCTTGCTCATTCTGGAAACTGTGTAAGTCTGTGTAAATCATGTAACAGAAAAGAAAAGTGGTTGTGAATAGGATAGACGAAGGTTAAGAAGTAGGTTGAGGAATATGGTAACATGTCTGAAGAGGTGGGGTTTAAGGGAGCACTTGAAAGTTTTGGAGCGTAGAGCATAGTATTAAATGGTGAGGAAGGTTATTCCAGAGAGGGGGTGCAGCACGGAAGAGATTCTGTAACCAGGAATCAGAGAATTTGTAAGGTGTAGACAAGAGTTGCCATTCTACGACCAGAATCACAAATGCGAAGGGAATAAGTAGATGCGGATACGCATATGTCTGCATCTAACGTTTGGTTCCTCCCCCTGTTTTCCCCCGGACCGGATTCACACCTGAGAAGCTGATGCTTCGTAGAGGCGTATAATAAAAAATGTACCTAATAGTAATACTGACTACGCATGCTACAAAAATGGAGTTTAGTTCTTAAGGACCTGATTCACAGTTAAGAAGCTGCTGCTATTTCTGTTCTGTTATTTTTTTTTAGAAACGGTTAAACTGTGCATATATAGTAACTTCATTTAAACAATCTACGTTGGTTTTAAGAACAATGGGCCAGATCCAGAACAACGCTTGTGAGCGAATTTACGCGTGGCGGAGACGTAAAATAGCCTTTTGGTAAGTACTGCGCATAATACGAAATTGAATCCCTCCAATTGTTCAAATATTGCTGTACATTACAGTTTAAGGACTATTTCTTTCATTCAGACAACATTATAGGCTATTTATATGGGGCAGTATTTCATCTATTAATCCATGCTTATTGTGAATATATGTTTTTATATCTGTGACAGAGTATGAACTAAAGCTTTTTATTTTATTTTGATACATGTTTTATAATGAATAAATATTGATTATCAATTCAGAAAAGGGATCGCTGAGCGCATCTTTTATCTTTGTATGTTTTTCCCATTTGGGGTTGGTCACCCCTAGAAAGTAGCTAGAGGTCCTTTTGGTTCTATCTCTCTCTTTGCTTTGAGCGCTGACATTTATCTAGTTTCTTTCTGATACTATTACATGTTACTTTGTGTTTGCTAGTGATAATGGGCTAGATCCAGACTTAAGT
Source organism: Limnodynastes dumerilii (assembly GCA_011038615.1). Lineage (NCBI taxonomy): Eukaryota > Metazoa > Chordata > Amphibia > Anura > Limnodynastidae > Limnodynastes > Limnodynastes dumerilii. Next base: position 70,532 of record WWET01003086.1, on the reverse strand, counting down.
AAGAGCATGAAGTTAGTGACTCCTGGGCTAAACCATGTTGATTGCAGGGGAGTCATATTTCATCTGTTGCAAACAGTATTAGAGTTGAGAGGTGATGTTTCCTATCCCAAGTCTAAATAACAGTGTAACAGTAAAGCTGGTCAATAAGCTGGTAAGCAATTCAATGATATATCCCTGCATTCAAAGAATAGAATTAACTTGACTCCCCTTGAAATCAACATGGTTTAGCCCAGGAGTAACTAAGTTCAATCACTTACTTGAGTCTAGATCAAGCCCAATGATCCCTTAAGAGTGATTTACAAAGCCAATAGAAAGTGACGGCAGATAAGAGCCACATGGCCCATCCAGTCTGCCCGGTTGTTTATTTAAAACTATACTGACCCTAGACCCTATTTACCCTCTATTTAGTTTAAGATTCGTAATGAGAGAAGTAAGAAGGCGTGTGCCAGACCAAGTTAAGAAGGAAGATAAGAATGTGAGTGTGGGGATGTATTTAAATGGGGCAGACAGGGCGCGGTTTGCTAAGTACTGTACGTTCATTCTTTACCGAATTAAGAAGAGACCTACGCACAGAAAGATAAGGCTGCCTTTGGCCTTCTTAAGTCAGTTAAGAACAACTAGAACGAGGGCGTGTCAAGGTAGTTGCCATAATGTATAATTGTGAATCCGTTCGTTTTTATCTCCCTTCTTAACTGTGAATCAGGTCCTAAGTTATTTAAGAAGGAAGAGGCGTACCACCAGCCTCGGGCCATGTTTAAGAAGAGTGGTGGGTGAAGGGATTTAAATGAGCCAGGGAGGGCTTATAGACTACATGTAGTTAAACTACGTTCTTAAATACTATGTAGTTTGCAGTGTGACTACGCATGTACCATAGTAAAAATATTAAATATACGCACCTAAGAAGCAGCAGCTTAAATTTAGTGACAAGTCTAATTGAGAATAAATGTCTTGTGCTAGAAGTTCTTATCTGTAAAAAATCAATGATGTTGCCTTACTCCGATGCAATGGGATCTGGAGAGACCCACACCCTGACGCGTTTCTCCAACAAAGGTTTTTGTATGTTGTCAGTAGGCTCGACATTTACATAGAGTAATATATCATCCGTTTCAGATGGTTCCATGTGTGGAGCGTTATAAGATTTGTTAGTTAAAATGTACTATTTTTTTTTATAAAAAAAGCAACAGTTCTTACTCATAAACAAATTATAAACATTGATATAAATAAGAACATAAATATATAGGACCGTATTCACACATAAGTAAGTGTGGAATCTACGGGCGTGTTTTTACGTTTTTTAAAACGGCGCATGCACATAACCCAAATATACGCACGTAAAACATATTCACAAACACGGAGGTCAGACTACGAATGATGTACGCATTGACACGAGACGAGTCCCACATGCATGGCTAAAGGGGCAAGACACTTAATGCAAATGAGCTCCACACGGGCTACTGACGTACAGCACGGGCGTGCCAACAGAATTACGACTGATTCACAAGCAGGAGTGGCTTGCGGAGCAAAACATACACACGGGAAAAGTTAAGCTAGCCCTCCACCACACGTAAGTTACTGAAGCCTGTCATACTATATGAGAGCGCATGCGTCCTCACACACTGCACACAGCCAACACACATAAGGCTCGACTACTTAAAGCTATTTAATAAAATACTTTCAACAGTGTCAAGGTAGCCTTTTGTTTCACTTATTTCTGTTTATTTTCAATACAGGAATAATGTTACATTTTATCATTATTTTTTTTAAATGTTTGACTTATTTAAACCAGTATGGATTATTTCTGTTGTTTGCTCATTTATGCTGCGTTCGTATGTTTTTTTAAATTTTTTTAATAAAAACATATTTTATTGAAAATGGTAAAAACAAACGTATCTTTTTTTTTAAAAAAAAATGTCCCTTTTTTTTGGTTTGCTCATAGCACAGTTAGAGGTGTCTTCAATTTTCACTTCTTCAACGAATTAATTGATAGTCTAAAAATACAAAGGCATGCTAGTTATTACATGTATTAAACAGCAATGTCTGCGTTGCTAAACGTTTGTATGAATCTCTACTAAAAATCGCACGATTCAAGGGCCATATCCTAGATACGTTCCTATATCTACGTACGGCAAGCTTACACACGGGAAAATATACGAACGAGTGTGTGGGTGTGGTTAGCTCATCCACTGCTATCTTTGAAACGCAGTTGCGTATAATTGCGATGCATATTTTTAGACAAGTACGCAATTTCTATCCTAAGTGTGAAAATAGTCCATAATCATTAAATAAATTTTACATTCAAAATTAATTTTTTTTTACATGGCAACAAGAGGTCAAAAGATTAAAACAATGTACATTAAAGAGTTAACAACTTTGACAAGTTGGGAGGTGGTGTTCCCATAGACAGCAGCAATCCTGACAGTTAAGTGATGACTTTTTTTTATATATAAGTATTCCATTGTTGCCATTTTTTTAAATAAGAAGATTGTAATATTTCCTCTAGGATTTAGTGAACGCCGGTTACCAAGTATCTTTTCTCTCATTTACCTTGTTCCTCTTAGCTTCGTGCCTGCAGGCCATGGCACTGTTACAGTTCATCTGCCAGGATCCTGCAGACCGTCTTAATTTTAAACCTTCTCCTGACCCATCAGCCTAATCCTCCTTCTATATGCAAGTCGAGGTGACCCAAAACCTCAAATTACAAATGTGAACTCATACAGAATTCATGCACGTTCCTAAGGCTTGGTTCAGTCATGAGGGAACCTTGTGGAAGTTTCATATTTCACCATATTTTACACAGTGCATACCCACAGGGCAAGTCTTATGCCTATGCACTAAAATGGTACACCCCCAGGGATGGCAGTAAGGCGGCTGTAGTGTAAGAGCCCACCTTTGGTACAACCAGGACTAGTGAGTACAGAGGATTCTAGCCAAGGGGAAATACAGCTACAATCCACAAGCCCTGCCGTACATTATGTAAATAACAGCATTGGACAGTGGAGGTGGAGCTTGATGACAATATTTGAATGATCAAGCCTTTCCGCACTGCACATTGTTGTGGATCACAGCCGTGTCCCACACCTAGTAATACCACCAGCACTCTATATATATGAGGGTAATTAAACATAATAATATCATCAGTGACCTATGTAAGATGACATCAATAATTACTCAAACACAGTAATACCACCAGTGTCTCATATATTACTATGTCAGTAGTAGCTCATACATAATAATACCATCAGTGACTTAAGTATCTATAGTAACCAGCACTCTCTATAAGAATACATTAGTAGTAACACATACATAGTAACACCACCAGTGCCACCTAAATGATTACATTAGCAGTAACCTAGTAATAGCAGTAGTGTCTGGCATGACATGTTATTAATGGTAAGCCCACCGGGTGTGGTTCCCCTATTCAAGTGATATATCTTTTGACAGATTAATTTGTGGCAATAAAGGCCTGACTGCAGTCAGTTTTTGGCAGTCTGCCCTTAAAAACAGATGGGATAGTTTTCAAAGATTCCAGAGGTGTCGCAGCCTAATCCTAACCCTCCCGTAACCCTAACCTTTACCCTACCCACTCCACAGCCTAACCCTAACCCTCCTCTAACCCTAACATTTACCCTACCCTCTCCACAGCCTAACCCTAACCCTCCCTTAACCCTAACATTTACCCTCACCTCTCCACAGCCTAACCCTACCCCTCCCCTAACCTTAACCCTTCTCTCTTCACAATCTAACCCTAACTCTCCCCTATCTCTAACCCTTACTCTCCGCTCTTTACAGCCTAACCCTAACCCTCCACTAACCTTAACCTTCCAAATTCCACAACCCAACCTTAACCCTCCACTAAGCATCGTTGATCCGCAGCATAACCCTAACCCTCCCCCCTCCAGAGCCTAACCTTAACCCCTTTTTGTCCTGCATCTTAACTTCCCCTAACCTTAACCCTCTGCTCTTCTCAGTATAACCCTAACCCTAACCCTCTGCTCTCCTCAGTCTAACCCTCCCATAACCCTAACCTTAACATTCTGCTCTCCTCAGTCTATTAGGAAGCGCATGATAGGATGAAGTGTGTCATTTTTCTAATTAGGAGGCATTTGAAGTGTACGCAGCATTATGTTATGTCTGTGGCCGGGCTTCCGAGGGATTTCAGCTGGAAAGACTTTCTGATAAGTCACAAGTCTCTCTGGAAGGTTAAAGCGTTGCACAAATATTTTCAAACAGAGCAAAACTTTTCAGCGATTTTAATTTAATTTCTTTTCAGCTTAATTTTCGTTTTTTCATTTAATAAATGTTAGTTGATAGACCGCCGCCACCCACTATGAACAAGCTGCAGATAGCGCATAACTAAATAGCTTTATAGGAAAGTATATTTTAATAAGTTACAGATATGAGCCCATCTAAAGCAACAGAGTAACTGAAAGACCCCTATTATCAGGATCCCAAGAATCACCTAAGAGGAGTAGAGGACAGTGGGCAAGTTTTGGCCTGAGGGGCAGGACTGGGGTTCTTAGGCCACAGTGCAATGTGAGACCGATAGCATTTCTGGTCAGACAGCGTTGGCATATGACCCTCAAGGCCGGTCTAGTCCCCCCTGTTTATCTGGGCCACCACCTACCTATAATTTGCGCAGCCCCATTAGCTGTTAGGTGATGCTGCTTTTCAAATGACAGGTGCCCCATAGCAACTGATGCGGCCACTTAAGTAGCCTGTGTGACCACATCGGTTGCTGAGCGGTGCAGTTATATCACTTAGCAACCGATGCAGCCACCTGAGTATTCCTGAGTCCTAACTGTCTGGATGCATCGGTTTCTAAGTGACATGTTCCATGTATTTTGTATTAATCAGGGTTGCCGACACTCCCAGACCCTCCAACATGACCCATTCCATTAGGTACAAAATACTCTGCTCCTCAGTTTCCAATTGTCAGTTACTATGGTAACCACCTTTGTTGAAGAGACAAATAGTTTTTTAGATATCGGTTAAGTCATTTTACCAGGTGAGTGACAGCTGGAAGCTCAGGAGCGGAGTATATTATACCTAATGGAATGGGTCATGGATATTTTAATAAATATTTTCTATTCCTGAAAACCAGTGTATTAATTCAGCCTATGTGGGTCCTATTTAGGTTTAACTAAACTAAATATTTTCGTTTTCATCTAATACAGCGCTGTTTTTTGTATTTTTCTATGTCCGTATTACAGGAGTAAGGTCCTGACTAATTACAGCTGCGTTTTAGATTGTGTGAAAGCGCCGGTGTACATCTATTTATTGACATAAATAGACACCTCAAAATGTGCACTAAACATATTTTAAACGATGCTGTGGCCGGCATAATTACACTCTGTTACGCCGGGTGAAGTTAGGGTAGCCTTCAGCCAGCGTAACAGTGAGTAGTTACGTCGGCCACAGGAGTGTCGGGGGGAGTGCATGCTGATACACTGTGCGTTAGTACGCGCAGCACATTGACGTAGGCCTGGGTCAGGCCCTATGTGCGTATTTTTGCATTCTGGGCATGTGCTGTTTAAAATACTGTAAAATTACACACGTATATAACACACTTACGTATCTGTGTCCTATATATCTATTCATCATTGACGAAACTACTGTGGGTACAGATGGTGCTGCGCGGACCTGCAGCACTGAGTGTTACCCTTGTACAGTATACACCTATATACAGAGAGTACCTGCATAGCCATCTACTGTATGCTGCTGCATGACCCTATCACCACTGTGACAGCAGTTACCCCCTTGTGTATCTGCATTGCACCTCTCCTGTGATACTATAGTGACAGGACCCTCTCCTGTGTTACTATAGTGACAGGACCCTCTCCTGTGTTACTATAGTGACAGGACCCTCTCCTGTGTTACTATAGTGACAGGACCCTCTCCTGTGTTACTATAGTGACAGGACCCTCTCCTGTGACACTATAGTGACAGGACCCTCTCATGTGATTCTATAGTGACAGGACCCTCTTCTGTGATACCATAGGGACAGGACCCTCTCCTGTGATACTATAGTGACAGGACCCTCTCCTGTGCTACTATAGTGACAGGACCCTCTCCTGTGCTACTATAGTGACAGGACCCTCTCCTGTGCTACTATAGTGACAGGACCCTCTCCTGTGCTACTATAGTGACAGGACCCTCTCCTGTGCTACTATAGTGACAGGACCCTCTCCTGTGCTACTATAGTGACAGGACCCTCTCCTGTGCTACTATAGTGACAGGACCCTCTCCTGTGCTACTATAGTGACAGGACCCTCTCCTGTGCTACTATAGTGACAGGACCCTCTCCTGTGCTACTATAGTGACAGGACCCTCTCCTGTGCTACTATAGTGACAGGACCCTCTCCTGTGCTACTATAGTGACAGGACCCTCTCCTGTGCTACTATAGTGACAGGACCCTCTCCTGTGCTACTATAGTGACAGGACCCTCTCCTGTGCTACTATAGTGACAGGACCCTCTCCTGTGCTACTATAGTGACAGGACCCTCTCCTGTGCTACTATAGTGACAGGACCCTCTCCTGTGATACTATAGTGACAGGACCCTCTCCTGTGAGTTCTTAGCTCATATAATAAGGTATAAAATTAGATTTTACCTTGTCATACAGGCAAATGAGAGCAGATTAAAGCCCCGCCCCTTCACTGGACCAGCCACACCCCCTTCATGAACACGCCCTCTCCCAGGTGTACTTATATTCTATTAAAAAATGTTAGTGGGTATGCCCCAGGCTGTGGGGATGTAGGCCCTGCTTCAAACCCCCTAGAAGGGTGCCACTGCCTCATAGTATAATACACAGTATGCATTCCATCTCTCTGTGTACCTATCCAGACTTTCATCTCATCTCGCTCTTCAGGCTCCCAGCACGGATCTGGATTGGAGCGGGACAACACGCCATATGTACAGCACGTGCGCATGATGAGAGGGGACATATATATATCGCAAAGTAAGGTATTGGTACGATCCTTATTTAATTACTGAAATGAAAAGGTAGGGTCCTGCGCTCAGAAGCGTTCATCTCCGCATACATGTAGGAAACGTACGTTCGCACGGCGATCTGTTTACCTGAACTCCGCTGCTGATGAATAAGGAGCTGAATGCGCAGTGGCAGTGGACTTGTGGATACGGCACTAGATGCATTATGTGAACAGGTCTTTGGAGCGACATGGTGGCTCAATGAGTAGCTCTTGTGTCTCACAGCACTGAAGTTACGAGTTCAGTTCCTGGACTAGACCTTATCTGTGTGGAGTTTGTATGTTCTCCCTGTGTCTGTGTGGGTTTCTTCTGGGTGCTCCAGTTTACTCCTACATGCTGGTAGGTTAATTGACTGCTGACTAAATTAATCCTGATGTATGTTAGTGACCTTAGTATGAATCTCCAATGGGGTAGGAACTGATGTGAAATATTCTCTGTAAAGTGCTATGTAATCTGATAACGCTATAAAAAAACCCTGTTAATAAATAAAAAATGTGTCCCATATCTTCTCTTTGTTCAATGCCAATTGCCCTCCAAAAATGCTATAGACACTCAACTTATTTTAAAGCCCTCAGTGACATGTTCTTGTTACTATAGCAGTCAGTGAACAGCACAAGCAATATCCTATCATTTCTCCTCACTGTTATGGCAACTCAGAACATCATTAATACTTCTCATAGTACCCACGTAATGACTTGGCTGTCCTGATATCCGCCACTCTCCATCGATGTGCTAAGAGTGATAGCGACATATTTAAAGATGTGTTTTTTACGTACTAACTCTTTTCATTGAGGGAGGACCCCTAGTATTCCAACATTTTGTTTAGAGGTGTTAGGCATGAAGGGGAAGGTTAGGGTTAGGCTGTGGGAAACAGAGGGTTAGTGAAGGGTTAAGGTAGGGTTAGGGGAAGCCTTACCTTTGCAAAATAAAAATTTTTGCTGCTCTCAAACCCACATCACTGCCGCGATCGAAGATGGCGTTTGACAGCAGTCACCATTCAACAGTCATATGATGGTGTTTCGGAAAAAGGAAATCAAATGAAATTTAGAATTGGTGATCCTGTGGCGATAATGGTGGCGCAGCAATTTTCCACACTGTAAAAGGACTCTGCTCTCTGTACGGAAAACACAACGCATTTCACAATGTTATTTTTTGGGCACATTAAAGGTAAATTCAATATCATTTAAGAGAAGATAAGAAAAAAATGCGTCCAATGTGGTAAATAAATTCCTGAGTTTTTGTCCATAAATAATAAAACAAATATTTAACTAGAAAACAAACAGGGGCATTGTCGGACTGTGGTAGGTGAGGAGACCTGGGAAAGGTTTGTACTTTGTGTATATATTATATCTATGTGGCATCGCTACTTAGCCCCTAAGTACATCAAAGAACATGTTAATGCACTAAGTACACTAAAGAGCTTGTTATTATTATTCTTTGTAATCCTTGTACTTGAGGGCTTATAATAAGGTGTGACCATTAGCCGTCTCTGGGAAAAGCAGTTCCTATTGCTTCAGCAACAACTACAAATTGGCAAGGATTCAGCCTACATCACAAAGTAGATCGTATCATGTTTAAAATACGTTAAAACAACTATAGTTACAAATATAATATGGAGCAGGTGCTGTAAGGGGAATTCACACCGATACACAATAAGGCACCCAGCACTCTTGCTATTACTCACAACAAAAATGTTTAAAATGAAAGTCAGAGAATCAGTTACATACATATGCAGATATATGAAAAGCCACCAGCCACTTACAAGGCTTCTCTGTTTGGTGGTCCTAGGTTTTGCGGGGTCCTAGACGCCCCCCCCCCCCTCCAAAACCTTGACATA
>WWET01003086.1:0-22705 GCA_011038615.1 Limnodynastes dumerilii | reverse complement strand
TATCTCACTGCCCAGGTGCCCTCCACATCTATCACCATATCTCACTGTCCAGGTGCCCTCCACATCTATCACCTCTCTCACTGCCCAGGTGCCCTCCACATCTATGACCTTGACCTCTCTGTTTGACATCCTCACTCATCCCCCCACATCATGACTTGCAGCTCACGTATTTTTAACCCTGCACCCATTATCACTCCCTCACCCCCTCCCTGTCCCATTCCCATATTAACCCACCGCCCTCACCACCACCCCAGTACTCTTCCCCCTCCACGCTCATCCAACCCTGCCAACCTCATCCACATTTCCACTCTCCCCACCCTCCCCTTCTCCTGCACTCTCTGGAACGCAAGATCCATCTGTAACAAGCTCCCAGCCATACATAATTTGTTCACATCTAATTCCTTCAACCTCCTAGCNNNNATGGGAGTCGGGATTATAACTGTAAGTATTTATTGTGGGGTACTGCTTAGCGGGAGGGTTTTTAAATTGCCGGTATTTTTTTTTTGCCGCCGGTATTTTTTATGCTTCGGTATTTTTTGGGTGCCGGTATTTTTTTTATGTCGGTATTTTTTAGGGGCCGGTAATTTTTTTCGCCAGTATTTTTGGGGTGTCGGGATTTTTACCGCCGGAATTTTTGGGGTGTCGGGATTTTTTCCGCCGGTATTTTTGTGGTGTCGGTATTTTTGTGGTGTCGGAATTTTCACTGTCGGTACCCTGGTGGAGGTATTTTTAACGTCGGGATTTTTAGCGTCGGAAATTAGTACTACACCCAATCCTAACCCTCCCTCCCCTGCAGCCTGACCCTAACCCTCCCTTCCTGACAGCCTGACCCTAACCCTCCCTTCCCCCGCACCCTGGAGAGGTTACTCACCTTTCCCTGCGGTCCGGCGGTAGCGGGATAGCGGCGCCGGCGGTATTTCTGAATCAGAATGGGTGAATATGCTGATCAGCATACAGTCTAAAAAATGTTTTAAACTGGGGAGTATTCAAAATAGGGAAAAAAGGGAAAAAGAACTTTCGAATGTCCCTATTTCGGAAATCAGATTTTCTTACCGGAGACGGACAATGCAAGAAGAGAGATATCGTTCAGGAAAATTCAATTCAGTATCTCTGACAAAGGCGGGTGTCACAAGTTCACTCTTTACTCATGAGCGGAATTACTGACCTCCGTGTATATGGAAAATGCTCGGAAGCTAAGATCAGGGGCTCTATTTACTAACTTCATTTTCCTGCTATAATGTCTATTTCACATTATCTCTGAAAAAGAAAATTAATCCTATTTACAAACAATGGATTGCCATGGGAAACTGCTCCCTGTAGCCTAACCCTAAAACTCCCCATAGACTCCTAACCCTAAAACTCCCCATAGACTCCCCTGATACTCAGCTGTCCGACGGGTCTGCGGTGGCAGTTTCTGAATGAATGTATGGGTCAGTATATGTATAAGCATACTCACTCACTCATTCATTCATTCATTCTTAAATCCTCCTAGTTAGCGCAGGGGCATTTTAAGAAGTGAGGAGGCCCTTGTGCAGGATTTCTACATGGGCCCTACCTCTTACCCTGAGACAAGACTGTCCTGATTCGCGGGCCTCAAAAGGGGCAGGGCCTAATGGGTGCTTTAAGCCACACCCCTTTTTCTGCCTGCAGGGGAAGGGGGGGCTCATTCGGCATCTATTTCTTCCCTCTGGGAGGTTTTGGAGGGAAGAAATAGATGCCGAAGTGTAACCCCCTTCCCGCCAACCCTTATATGCGGACTTGGGTGCAGGATGAATGCCACAGGGACCCCTGTTCTGAGGGGCCCGTGTGCACTGAACACCCTGCACCCATTATAGATACGCCTATGAGTTAGCGCTATTTTCTAAATAGAGACAGACTTTCGGAAAAGCATTTTCCCAGCGGCCACTGCACCCCCACAGATCCATCATCTGCACCTAGGAGAGCAGGGGGAGGGGCCTGTTCTCTGCTCAGTCTGGACCTCACCCTGTTGCCCTTTGCTTCACCACTTGCTGGATCTCACAAGCCCATTGTTTTCATACAGCAATATGGGGAAATTAGAGTCTGGGGAAGCTAAACCCCAAGCAGGAGGTATCAGTGATACAACCAGTACCAGGGGCTTTACCAGATACTTGCTCATTGTAGTAGGTTACATCCTAAGTGACACAGCTTGCAAACATAAGTGAGTTTGAAATAGAATCAGGTGAGTTAGAACACAGAAACAGGTTCACAAATACTAACACTGCTATTAGTCATTATTATTTTTATCTTATTATTATTATTATATAATTACTAGTTTATTCACAGTAGTGGAAACACACAAGACCATACCATACTTTAGCAGGCAGCTATACCATCACTATTATCCTTCCGGGACTCCCTCCCTCTACCCCGATGAGTCGGAGCAGCAGAGAAATTCTGGAAGGATTTATGTAACCCTCACCGACACATTGGAACTTCCAAAATCAGCTCCAGTTTACTGGAGTAACGGAGGACTACTCGGCTCAGGAATCCCTGATCTTCTTAGCTGACAGGCATGGACTCTCGTCTGCCAGCGGGTAAGCCTGTACTTTAAACTTCACCTCTATTGCTGCTATCGGACTATCCATTGACTCTCCCCCTCAAACATTCATATTGTCTACCTTGTTCAGCTCCATATTGGGATACCTTACATTGCTAAACTCCAAGGTGTCTGCCTATTAATTGAAGTGACTTTACACACTTATCGGGTACTTTTTCAGCTGCACCCCATTGTCTGTCAATGTATTGAATAGGAATCCCTCTCCGGTTTTTTACTGATTATAGTTTTAATATTAGTTTTAATAAATTTGTATGCTTCTAATTATTTGAGCGTTGGCATATTAATTAACCAAATCATTAGCGCAGTATTGTTCTATGTGTTTATGCAGAAGAAAGAATGAATAAGTACTCCTTACATTGCAAAATGGTTTATGTGAGCTGTACACTTGCATCTGTTTTGCCCTTAAGCAGGGTACACACTTGAGCTCTTCAGCAGATAATCTTTTCAATCACACAATCAAAAGACTGTTTCACCAGATATCTTACCAGTGTGTACTGTCCAAAGATCTCCTAACAGACACAGTACACACTTGCATAAAGCAAAAGATATCTTTCCATGGTTGATCTGCCATAGCTCCAAAAGATCAAATCAAAAAATCACAGACAATTTCAAAAGGTTTTTGAGCATCTTTGGACAGTTCTCACTGGTAAGATATCTGGGGATATGGGGCCAGATTCTGAGCTACGTACGCTAGCCACTGATGTAAAATCGCCTATTTGTATTTACTGCGCATGCATGTGGCAGATGTTACGCCTTGAGGGATGATCTAGGTTGACTGGAGGAATGGTCAAGAGTGTGGCAACTGCAGTTTAATGCCAAAAAATGCAAAATCATGCACTTGGGGCACAAAAACCCAAAGGCTCAATATTTCCTTAATGGCATTACATTAGAATCTACCGAGGAGGAAAGGGATCTAGGAGTCATTATTTCCAGTAACTTAAAGGTAGCCAATCAATGTAAGCTCGCACCGAAACAGGCCTCTCCCCCACTGACACCACCTCACCCGCTGCTCTGGCCTATGGAGGTCTCTCCTTCTCCCACTCTCCCAGAGCCGGTGACCGTCATGGTTGCGGCGCCGGCCTGCTCCTCTCTCCCTCATGCACTTTCCACACTATCCCTCCTGAGCCCTCCCTCATCTTCTCTTCCTTTGAGGTCCACTCTATCCGCCTTTTCCGCCCCCTAGACCTCCGCGTTTCTGTCATTTACCGGCCCCCAGGCCCTTGTTCACAGTTCAGAGAGCTTTGTTGCCTGGCTCACCCACTATCTCTCCTCTGACCTCCCTTGTATTATCTTGGGTGACTTCAACATCCCCGTTGATAACCCCTCCCACTCCAGCACCTCTCCTCTGCCCTTCACTCTGCCTGTCCCTCTTCTTCCGTCTCCCTTCACCACTCATGTGCAGTAGCTACTGTTTATTGAACTACGTCCGTCTATGGAAGATGGACGTAGTTCTGAATCCATCCCATTGTATTTAATATATACTATGCTGTCCATCCCTACCCTGTATGTCTGTATTGTATTATGTACGGCGCTGTGGACACCTTGTGGCGCCTTATAAATGATAATAATAATAACAAGAAGAACTGAAATATGAAGGAGCTGTCTTCTTATTTATTACCAGGTTTTTATATAGCGCCACCAGAATATGCAGCGCTTTATAGAGAATATTTCACATTAGCCCCTGTCCCATTGGAGATACATACCAAGGTCCCTAACGCAGATTAGGGTTAATTTATTCAGCAGTCAATTAACCTACCAACATGCTCTTGGAGGGCCTGATCCAGAGCTACGAAATTGGCCGATTTCGTGCGAGCGTACGCCCGTTTTTTGCGTATTTTCTTACGAAAATTCGCAATGCGCATGCCCAGTATGGCAGCTTCCGGTCGGCTGGACGACATGAGCGTATAGCGGTCGTATGGTGTGCGTATTTTTCGCTCGAGGGTCATGCGTTCAGTACGACGGTCGCCTGGGCGCTCGTTTTACTACACGGAGGCGGGGATAGCCATTTAAATTGTACAGTATGGGCGTGCTAAGCCCGTACGCTTTGCGTATTTTGTGCGAAAATTCGTACGGCCGACGGTAGTACCTAGTGTAGGGTATAGCCGCCGTAAGCAGGTACTATACAATGGAAGTGTCAGGGGCGTATATGTTTTTACGCACGGGCGAAAATTCGCATTCGCCCGTCGGACAGCAATTTCGTAGCTCTGGATCAGGCCCGGAGTGTCGGAGGAAACCGAAGCACCTGGAAGAAACCCACACAGACCAGGGGAGAACATACAAACTCCACACAGATAAGGCCTAGTCCGCAATTCAAACTCATGACCTCAGCACTAAGCCTTGCTAACTCACTGAGCCACCATGCTGCTCTTTCTTTTTCCCATATTGCCGTCTGAAATATTTTATTACAGGAAATACCACCAATTTCCATTTCTAAAACAGAGATGATTTAAGAGCATTTTTTCAGGGCTTGTTCCTTAGTTGTGTGGTTTAGATCCTGATTTCTACCTTCTTATTCTCCTTTCTCTGCTATAAGAACTTACAAGTCTTCATATCCCCTCTCCCTCTCGTTATTCTAAATGTTGTAGACTTCTAACCTCTTGTCCAACACATTCAGTCAGACGATACAAGGAGCACTAATCCCACCTCATGAGAGACACCTAGATGCAAGACATTGTATTCTACTATCAATGGAAATACAAGAACTTCATTGTGCCCTCACACAGATTGCTCAACTACATCCTTTGCTCATTGATTGCCATCCTTAATATTTGTACAAACCTGAAGTGTACTATAGGAAGCTCTTGAGAGCCACTTGACCTTATTGGGAGGGGCTGTAAAAGTGGAGGAATTATGAAGTTGTCTTGTTGACATCTCAGCTCTCAAGGGTTCTATATATAACAGAACTTCCATTATGAGATTCTGCCTATAGCAACCAAGCAGATTCCAGCACAGTGGCAGCAGAGATTCAATGCAAGATCTCTGCTATATCCAAACACCCATGTGTGGGAGGGGAGGCCACTAACGTCACATGCAGGGAGTTACTATCCTAGGACCCACCTTAGGTTTTCCAGCATAAGTGCTGAAACACACTCTTACTGTACTATTCAAAAATCTTTTCCTTCCCACTTAATGTACTTACTTGTTGCATATGACACTAATCGTGACGCCATGTAACCACTCCCCCCGGCTGGTGCTGTGGTACATGATATCACGAGCAGCGTTTGAAGGAAGACAAGAGTCCTTCCCCACAGTGATTGGGATAAATAACCGGCAACCCTGTGATGCATCCAAGATCAGGTGAGACTGGATCCTGTCCTCTATCGCTTAAACGTATCCTTTATAGGGAACAAAAGAGAGGTACGGCGCTTCATACAAACATTATATAACACTAAGGGGTAGATCCAGAACTACGTACGCAAGCGCTTTTACGCTAGCTGACGTAAAATCGTCCATTAGTATTTACTGCGTATGCATGCGGCAGATGTTATGCCACGTAACTCTGAACGTATGTACCAGCCACGTATCAACAGCTTAACTACGAGCGAGGGGGCGGCTTCATCCATACGACACCCGTAATTATGCTTCAGGGACGGGGGGGAGGCATTTAAATCCAGCAGTCTGGGCATGCTTAGGCAGTTACGTACATGCAGCCTGTAGCTCTGGATCTGATCCTATGTGTCAGCACTTACATAAAAAGGAGCTTTAAGTCACAATATAGCTATATTGGGTTAAGCTCACCTGCCCAGCGTCAAGGCACCTCCTGTAGGTTAGTCCCTATCCATCTGCTATATGTGTACTCAGGAGGCCTGTATTATTCAAATATATGGAATGTGAGCAAGTGTGTATATAAATAGAGAGGTGCTGCCAAGGACCAAAGTGACCACTGTGTAACTACAAGAAACAAAAAGAGAGGTCTGGAGCTCCAAAACACCTTTATAGGACTGGCATCCAAGCCAGCGTGTCTCCCGGTACTAAGGGCATGGGTTTGCTTAAAATTCCTAAAAAGAGCAATGGAGGCATTGGCCCAGATCCTGGGCAACGCATGCCAGGTGAATTACACACTCTGCGCAAATCATAGCCACACTAGAGTACCGGCCGGCATACGTATCGTTAGTTATGTACGCTTGCCAGTACGTGTTACCATATAGGCAGAGATAGGCATTTAAATTAGGGAGCGGGGCAGGGGTAGGCCCTTTATGACATTTACGACATGCCCACTTATGTCCATAGACCAAGTCGTCATTTTTAAGGTAGGAATCTGGACACGTAAGTGTTTACTACCTTGAGCGGGGAGTGCAGGGGGCGTGCTCTCCCCCCTATGCTGGAGTGACTAAAGACCTCGCACGTCTGTAAGACGTTTGTTGGTCTGGATCCAGCCCATTGTCTATATCAACCAATCAAATTGTATTTGTAATTTCACTTGTGCCTTCCAGAAAATAAAAGCTGGGTTGGCAAATCCCCTATGTCTGTACTTTGCAAAACAACACTTCTGTGCTCTGCTGTAAGTGCAGAACAGATTTCTTAAATTACATGTCAACACAATAACATTGCCAAGGTCACAATAAGAACAACTCGATTCTATAACCAAGTCAATCACATTTGTCATTACTAGACATCGGATTAAATGCACTGCCAAAATATGCATGCAAATATGCACTAAAAAAGGGTGAAATATGCACAAAATATGTACAATCAGCCCAGCGTCAAGGCACCTCCTGTAGGTGAGTCCCTATCCATCTGCTATATGTGTACTCAGGAGGCCTGTATTAAAACACTCCTGCCATATGAACAGTGTGCAGCGGCCATATTGGGGAAGGGTCAAGCTCCCAAAGTAAACTAACAGTAAGAAGAAAACACAGGCTGCGCTTCTAATCAAATATATGAAATATGTGCAAGTGTATATATAAATGGAAGAGATGCAGCCAAGGACCAAAGTGACCACTGTGTAACTACAAGGAACAAAAAGAGAGGTCCGGCGCTCCAAAACACCTTTATAGGAGTGGCATCCAAGCCAACATGTCTCCCGGTACTAAGGGCATGGGTTTGCTTAAAATTCCTAAAAAGAGCAATGGAGGCATTGGACCAGATCCCAGGCAATGCACGCCAGGTGAATTACGCACTCTGCGCAAATCATAGCCACGCTAGAGTACCGGCCGGCATACGTATCGTTAGTTATGTACGCTTGCCAGTACGTGTTACATCTGCTGTATCTCCGCTATATAGGCGGAGATAGGCATTTAAATTAGGGAGCGGGACAGGGGAAGGCCCTTTATGACATTTACGAAATGTCCACTTATGTCCGTAGACCAAGTCGTCATTTTTAAGGTACTACCTTGAGCGGGGAGTGCAGGGGGCGTGCACTCCCCACTATGCTGGAGTGACTAAAGACCACGCATGTCTGTAAGACGTTTGTTGGTCTGGATCCAGCCCATTGTCTATATCAACCAATCAAATTGTATTTGTAATTTCACTTGTGCCTTCCAGAAAAAAAAAGCTGGGTTGGCGAATCCCCTATGTCTGTACTTGGCAAAATAACACTTCTGTGCTCTGCTGTAAGTGCAGAACAGATTTCTTAAATTACATGTCAACACAATGACATTGCCAAGGTCACAATAAGAACAACTCCATTCTATAACCAAGTCAATCACATTTGTCATTACTTTCAGTTGTCTCTATTAATAGGGATAAATAGTTAATGAATGGTTTTGGATTTACTATGGACCATATCCAAAGCTAGATTTACAATTACCCCTTTCACATCACCACGAAATACCCGGGATTTTCGCCAAAAACCCGAGTCTCAGCAAAATCCCGGGTATTTTGTGGTATTTCGTGGAGATGTGAAAGGTGCACTTCCGGTGGATCCGTGTCAGAAGACCCGGGAATTCAACCCAGGTGAAAAGAAGGGTTTTGAAGGATCCGACACGGGTAGAGGTGCAGGCTGAAAAACCCGGGTAGCACCTAATGTACCTCGATTGGTGGAATTTTTTTTACTATTGTTCTGGCAACAAGTGTGACCGGCCGGCATACTTCATTCTGTATAGCCTAACCCTAATACTTCATTCTGTATAGCCTAACCCCTCCCCACAGCCTGACCCTGACTCCCTCCCCCCTTTCTAACACTAAAAGTCCCCGGAAAGGTTACGCACCTCTCTGGAGCTGTTAGCAGCGGGTGCTTCGGGTCCTCTGCGAAAATGAATGGGTGAGTATGCCTGAGTATGGCAGGGTTGCCAACCTTTAAAAGCATCCCTCCGGGTGATCATGGGGGGAAGCAATAGATGCATGCTGGGGGTGGGGCATAGCGACGCCATTAAGCCCCTCACCTTGACTATTAATTACCCACTTTTTTAGGTGGGGGTGGGGCTGGGGCTGGCGCAATTTGCGTCATCAAGTCCCTCCCTTTCCCTAGCAACACTAGGATACCAGTGTTACTAGGCAGGGGGATAGGACTTGAGGCTGTGGTTTTCATGCAACCACAGGTCTCAAGCCCTCTGCAAGACATTTGCAGGGTCTCCCGGGATACGGGGAGGACTGGCCAAATTTCGGGAGTCTCCCGGACATTCCAGGAGAGCCGGCAACCCTGGGCTATACATGACACAACATGACACAACACAAAGCCCCCTCTCCCAGAACAGACCTCCTCCTGTGTTGCATTAGCTGTCGCAGAGGTAATAGCCAGCACATGTTATGAGCTATATTTTCTCCCCTCCCCCAACCCCCTGCATTGCCCTCCAGACCCAAATACCTGCATTACCTACACATAATAGCTGGCATATGCTGTGCTCAATCATCGTCCATACATCATTCCATGTCTCCAGGACAAAGACAGCATTTATTTCTGTGACCTGTTCCAGCCTGAGAACAAAGTAAATCACATCAAAGCTGTTACATCAAACTCATTAACATAATAAGTAAACCATTGACCACAGGTTCATTAGAGCGCAGTGCAAACCTCAGGCCCCTCAAACACATACTTGCTCCACTGGATAGAATTAATCAACCCACTGGAAGAACAAGAGTAGCAACATACATGTATTAGAGAACTGCTGCTTCTCTCTTCACACACTCATTATATCACATAGCACAAGGGCTGAATTAACTGTAAAATAGGCATTGCTTAGCGCACCAAGGGAAGGGGATGCCACAGAGTTTTTCTATGGTGCCACCTGCTGGAGGCAAAAGGTACAGCTGAATCAAGGTCACAAGAAGGGGGCCCCACACAGTAGAGGTATGTGTTAGGCAGGAGAGGTATGTGATGGTCTGTGTCTTGCCAGTAGAGGTATGTGATGGTCTGTGTCTGGCCATTAGAGGTATGTGATGGTCTGTGTCTGGCCATTAGAGGTATGTGATGGTCTGTGTCTGGCCAGTAGAGGTATGTGATGGTCTGTGTCTGGCCAGTAGAGGTATGTGATGGTCTGTGTCTGGCCAGTAGAGGTATGTGATGGTCTGTGTCTGGCCAGTAGAGGTATGTGATGGTCTGTGTCTGGCCAGTAGAGGTATGTGATGGTCTGTGTCTGGCCAGTAGAGGTATGTGATGGTCTGTGTCTGGCCAGTAGAGGTATGTGATGGTCTGTGTCTGGCCAGTAGAGGTATGTGATGGTCTGTGTCTGGCCAGTAGAGGTATGTGATGGTCTGTGTCTGGCCAGTAGAGGTATGTGATGGTCTGTGTCTGGCCAGTAGAGGTATGTGATGGTCTGTGTCTGGCCAGTAGAGGTATGTGATGGTCTGTGTCTGGCCAGTAGAGGTATGTGATGGTCTGTGTCTGGCCAGTAGAGGTATGTGATGGTCTGTGTCTGGCCAGTAGAGGTATGTGATGGTCTGTGTCTGGCCAGTAGAGGTATGTGATGGTCTGTGTCTGGCCAGTAGAGGTATGTGATGGTCTGTGTCTGGCCAGTAGAGGTATGTGATGGTCTGTGTCTGGCCAGTAGAGGTATGTGATGGTCTGTGTCTGGCCAGTAGAGGTATGTGATGGTCTGTGTCTGGCCAGTAGAGGTATGTGATGGTCTGTGTCTGGCCAGTAGAGGTATGTGATGGTCTGTGTCTGGCCAGTAGAGGTATGTGATGGTCTGTGTCTGGCCAGTAGAGGTATGTGATGGTCTGTGTCTGGCCAGTAGAGGTATGTGATGGTCTGTGTCTGGCCAGTAGAGGTATGTGATGGTCTGTGTCTGGCCAGTAGAGGTATGTGATGGTCTGTGTCTGGCCAGTAGAGGTATGTGATGGTCTGTGTCTGGCCAGTAGAGGTATGTGATGGTCTGTGTCTGGCCAGTAGAGGTATGTGATGGTCTGTGTCTGGCCAGTAGAGGTATGTGATGGTCTGTGTCTGGCCAGTAGAGGTATGTGATGGTCTGTGTCTGGCCAGTAGAGGTATGTGATGGTCTGTGCTTGCCTCCTGTCAGGTGATTCCCAGCAGCCACTCAGGTGCTCCTCTGCGCACACATGATTCCTCCAGCCAATCTGTGCACTGGGCGGACTATTTAAACTCTGTGCACAGTCCATGTTGTGCCCAGATCAACTTGGTCTTCTAGGAACCACGTGGTCATTCTAGGTGCCTGGCTGTTCTGATCTTGCATCCTGATTCTGTCTGCTTATCCTGGTGCTCCTGCAATCTGGTAACCTTGACCTGCCTGCCTTACCTCGTGGCACCACTGGTCCCAGCAGTGCCTGGATCTTTGCTCCTGCAATCTGGTAATCCTGACCTGCCTGCCTCACATTGTTGCACCACTGGTCCCAGCAGTGCCTGGATCTCTGCAATCTGGTAACCCTGAGCTGTCTGCCTATTGCATTCAAGTCAA
Source organism: Limnodynastes dumerilii (assembly GCA_011038615.1). NCBI lineage: Eukaryota > Metazoa > Chordata > Amphibia > Anura > Limnodynastidae > Limnodynastes > Limnodynastes dumerilii. The sequence continues at coordinate 11,335 of WWET01003086.1, read as the reverse complement.
GTTTGCCTTGTATCTGGTTCAAGTCACTGTGTCTGCCTAGCATCTGGTTCAAGTCACTGTTGCTATACAGTTTAGCCCACTGTTGCTACCCAGTCAAGCCTGCCTAGCATCAAGCTCAAGCATTCTGTTGCTATACAGTTTAGTCTACTGTTGCTACCCAGTCCTGCCTGATCCATTGCCTGGTCTCAAGCCCTGGTCCTGCCGTCCTGGTCTCATCATCCTGGTCCTGCCGCCCCGGTTCCACTGTCCTGCGTCTTTCTCTGGTTGTCTTCATGCCAGTCCGGTCCTGTCTTCATGCCAGTCCGGTGCAACTCAGCACTGTCTTCACTCCAGTCCTGGTACAGCTTGCTTCTGACTTCAGTTCTGATCCAGCCACCCTGTTATCCAGTTAGCAAGCTACCCAGCTATCCTGACCTTTGCACTCAAGTCTGGCATAGTCTGGCCACCAATCTGCTACACTCTGGACATTCACCCTCACTCTATTCCACTACCATGTGTCTGTTGTGTGCAACCATTCTTATTAAAAATCACTAATTCTACTTCACTCCTGCTCGTCTGTTAATTTCCTGGAAACCCGGGACAGGTCCTACCATTCCTTGCAGTTCGTGACTGTGATGGTAGACAGGTCACTAGTAGAGGTATGTGATGGTCTGTGTCTGGCCATTAGAGGTATGTGATGGTCTGTGTCTGTCCAGTAGAGGTATGTGATGGTCTGTGTCTGGCCAGTAGAGGTATGTGATGGTCTGTGTCTGGTCAGTAGAGGTATGTGATGGTCAGTGTCTTGCCAGTAGAGGTATATGATGGTCAGTGTCTTGCCAGTAGAGGTATGTGATGGTCTGTGTCTTGCCAGGAGAGGTAGGTCATGGTCTGTGTCTTTACATTTATAAAACAAAGAAAGAAAATAAACTGAACAAACATGGAGATTTTAAGTCCCTACCTGTTATAAAATTAACTTTACATTTCAGAACATAAAACTGGATCCCAATATCTGCACATGTCACACAACATACAAAGAACGACTAGGGGAAGTAACAAGTATAGCTTGGAGCAGAGAAGGGCCAGGGGAATATGAAAGCAACTTTTACGTATATCAAGGGGTTTAACCAGGTACAGGAGGGGACATTATTCAAAGAGAGAGATGTATTAGAACATCAAAGCAGTGAAATAGTCTCCCATCTGAGGTGTTAGAGACCTGATTCACACTTAAGAAGGAGCCAAGAAATAAGAGGGTTACTCCTGGGCCAAACCATGTTCATTTCAAGGGGAGTCAAGTTAATTATATACTTTGCATGGTGGGATATGTCTTTGAATTGTTTACTGCACTCAGATACTTAATGACCAGCATAACATTTATATTTACAGTTGGGATAGGAAACACCACCTCTCAATTCTAATACTGTGTGCAACAGATGAGATAAGACTCCCCTGCAATCAACATGGTTTATCCCAAGAGTAACTTTCCTCTCCTAGGACCTGATTCACACTTAAGAAAGTTCTAAAAATAAGAACTTAAAGTTACGCCTGGGCAATATCATGTTGTTTTTGGGGGGAGTCAAGTTAATAGCATTCTTTGCATGCAGGAATACATCTTCGAATAGCTTGCTGCACATAGATACTGACCAGCTTTAGTATTACATTGTTATTTAGACATGGTCTGGAAATTATCACCTCTCAACACTAGTGCTGTTTGCTGTCTTGTCAGTAGTGTTATGTGATGGTCTGTGTCTGGCCAGTAGAGGTATGTGATGGTCTGTGTCTGACTAGTAGAGGTATGTGATGGTCTGTGTCTGACTAGTAGAGGTATGTGATGGTCTGTGTCTTGCCAGTAGATTTATGTGATGGTCAGTGTCTTGCCAGTAGATTTATGTGATGGTCGGTGTCTGGCCAGTAGAGGTATGTGATGGTCTGTGTCTGACTAGTAGAGGTATGTGATGGTCTGGAGGTAAGTGATGGTCGGTGTCTTGCTAGTAGAGGTAAGTGATGGTCGGTGTCTTGCTAGTAGAGGTAAGTGATGGTTGATGTCTTACCAGTAGAGGTGTGTGATGGTCCGTGTCTTGCCAGTAGAGGTATATGATGGTCAGTGTCTTGCCAGTAGAGGTATGTGATGGTCTGTGTCTTGCCAGGAGAGGTAGGTCATGGTCTGTGTCTTTACATTTATAAAACAAATAAAGAAAATAAACTGAACAAACATGGAGATTTTAAATCCCTACCTGTTATAAAATTAACTTTACATTTCAGAACATAAAACTGGATCCCAATATCTGCACGTCACACAACATACAAAGAACGACTAGAGGAAGTAACAAGTATAGCTTGGAGCAGAGAAGGGCCAGGGGAATATGAAAGCAGCTTTTACGTATATCAAGGGGTTTAACCAGGTACAGGAGGGGACATTATTCAAAGAGAGAGATGTATTAGAACATCAAAGCAGTGAAATAGTCTCCCATCTGAGGTGTTAGAGACCTAATTCACACTTAAGAATGAGCCTAGAAATAAGAGGGTTACTCCTGGACCAAACCATGTTCATTTCAGGGGGAGTCAAGTTAATTATATACTTTGCATGGTGGGATATGTCTTTGAATTGTTTACTGCACTCAGATACTTTATGACCCGCATTACATTTATATTTACAGTTGGGATAGGAAACACCACCTCTCAATTATAATACTGTGTGCAACAGATGAGATAAGACTCCCCTGCAATCAGCATGGTTTATCCCAAGAGTAACCTTCCTCTCCTAATTTCAAGCTCCTTAAGTGTGAATCAGGTTCAAAAACAGCAGAACAATGTAAATATGCTTGGGATAAATATAAAGAATGGATCGGCCTAGTGATTTAAACATAAAAAGATTGTTAGCAAATTCACTCAAGGAATAAACCCTGAATAGACCAATATAAAAAGCAGTGCACACCTTATCGGAAGATATCAATAATCAGACTATAATACTGTTGCAACAAATGAAATTTGACTCCCCTGAAATCAACATGGTTTAGCCCAGGTGTAACTTTAAGTTCTTATTTTCAATCTCTGAATCAGGGCCTATGTTCTTAGAGGGAAGATATAGACGCCGAATGGCCCCCCTTCCCCTGCCAACCCCGGGTGCAGGATGAATGCCATAGGGCCCTTTGTTCTGAGGGGCCCTTGTGCACTGCGCACTCTGCACCCATTGTAGACACGCCTATGATAAAGCCCATTTTCACATGATTTTAAAGAATTTTCATTGTATTTGGAGGAAAGGCTTAGTAAATGGAGCCCTATAGGCTGCAGGGAGCTTCTCTGGACCAGCCTCTCTATCTCTGATATGTCTTTACCAAGTCCTTATTTTACTGCCCATTCTGGTAACACACTCGTTATATGAATAAGAAAACATTACCATTGTCTTCAGAAACATGTAACTTATAATAAGTTTCTTATCGTCCCCCACATCTGATAATACTGTAAGGACAGACACAGTCACTGTGTATTAAGCCACATGCAGCTTACTTTATCTTGTGGATTAAACAGGAAACCACGAATCCACGTGCCAGCTGTCTCTGGTTAGCGAGGTCTCTGCCTCTCCCATGTGCTCATGCTGTATTAACACCATAGACTCCATAGGCTGATGTGTTGCTCAGGGTTGCTGTCTCTCCTGGAATATCCGGGAGACTCCCGGAATTTGGGCAGTTCTCCCGGTATCTTGGGAGAGCCAGTAAATCTCCCGCACTGGGCTTGAGTCCCGCCCCCAGGACTAACAATACTGCTTTACTTAGTGTTGGTAGGAACTGGCCAGGACTTGATGACGCAATATACGTCATCAAGCTCCGCCCCCACCCATAGAAATACTCTGAACTGTCATTTGTGGTCAGTGGGACGCGATTTGCATAAACCCCATTATCAAGCTACGCCTCCACCAAGGCATATATCACTTTCCTCTGGGATTGTATGGAACTTAGGGCTCTATTTACTAAGAATGCCTGAACGTAGCTTAAGCAAGTTCGAATTCGCTCTCTGAGAACTTCTGAGCTACGTTCAGGCTATTTACTAATACTCACCCTCTGCTGGCTGTCCCGCGATGACATCTGAACTTTCTTCTGTCATCGCAGGCTTTCTTCGTGTGTCTGGAAAGACCGCACATGCGCAGTATTTACTTTGTAAAAAAATGAAGTCCCAGCATGAGAAGCACTGCGTATGTGCAGGCTCTCCATGTCGGGACCGGCACCGGCACCTGCGGGCAGACGCGTCTTCGGTCCGGTAAGTATTTAAAGCTATTTTATTGTGTTCTTTTATTTCTGTTGTTTTTTTTAATTGTTTTTAAATTTTCAAAAAAAATGTTTATTTTTATTTTTTAAAGACAACATTATTTACTTATATTCCAGTCTGGACGCCAGTCTGAAATGGCGTTATTTTAACTCTTAGAGCAGAGTATAAAACTCCGCTCTGAGGGTTAGTAAATAGCCAGCGCCATTGAAAACAACGGGGCTGGCGAGGGCAGGTGAAGTTTTACCGCATGGCCATGGAAACTGGTGATTTCCATGGGGGTGCAGCTGTTGTAAATAACAAAAAGTTCATTTTTGGAGTTATAACTTCATAACTCCAAAAATGAACTTTTTAAAGCTTTAGTAAATAGAGCTGTTAGTTCCATATGATAGCAGTTCCGTCCGACAGGGCAGTTCTTCCTCTCCGCCCGCAGAAATTCTGAAATATGGGTGGGGGGGAGATGGTAATAGTACAGTAGGGGCTGGGTTTTGTAGATTAGTGTGGATCAGTGGTCATACAGACAGCTGATTCGCAGACTTCAGTTAAGGCAGGTTTATGGCAGCATAACTGCCATAAAACCCGCACAAGAGAGGGGAGTGACAGGGAGCGTTCACTCCCTTTTCTCATCCGTACTGCCAGACTCCCGCGCCATCCACTATATAACTCTCAGTCTGTGTCTTCCTGCTGCCTCCATTCACCTCCTCACATTACTCCTCTGTACTGCTGGAGACCCTGCTCCTTCCATTATATAACTCTCAGTCTGTGTCTCTTCCTGCTTCCTCCATTCCCCTCCTCACATCACTACTCTGTACTGCTGGAGACCCTGCTCCTTCCACTATATATCTCTCAGTCTGTGTCTTCCTGCTGCCTCCATTCCCCTCCTCACATCACTACTCTGTGTTTCTGGGACTCTGCTCCTTCCACTATATATCTCTCAGTCTGTGTCTTCCTGCTGCATCCATTCACCTCCTCACATCACTCCTCTGTATTGCTGGAGACCCTGCTCCTTCCATTATATAACTCTCAGTCTCTGTCTCTTCCTGCTTCCTCCATTCCCCTCCTCACATCACTTCTCTGTGCTTCTGGGACTCTGCTCCTTCCACTATATATATATATATCTCAGTCTGTGTCTTCCTGCTTCCTCCATTCCTCTCATCACATCACTACTTTGTAAAGCTGAGACCCTGCGCCTTCCACTATATAACTCTCAGTCTGTGTCTTCCTGCTGCTTCTATTCCGCTCCTCACATCACTTCTCTATGTTGGTTGGGATCCTGCTTCTTCTTTTATATAACTCTCAGACTGTGACTTTCTGCTGCCTCCATTTTCCTTCTTACTATGGACTGGATCCAGACTTTCAGATTTAAGAGCCATGAGACTTTTGACATAAGGTCTGGGTTAAGTTCACATGGCTGATTTTCAGAAGTCAGTGTTTGGGAGAGGGTAACATATAAAATACAGAGTTTATGTTATATCACTACTCATTAATATCTTGTAGTATCCTGTTTCACCCTTATGGGCTGTTCTGGACTTAGATACTTTAATAGGTACACGTTATATTGACCTGCCCTAGGGGCTGTTATGTGGTCTTTTCTCTTGCTGATTAATCACCAGCACCTGATCATCTTGTTTATATAGGACTTCCTCTTTCAGTTCAAGTTGTTCGTATATGTATTCCAGTCTCCTGCTAATTTCTTTACATGATTATTTGTACCAGCTCCTCTAACACCTGTGTGGTTTTTTTTTGTTTGTTTTGTTTTTACCATGACTGCTCCTGTATTTTTGTACTCCGGCTTTATGTGTATGTATTTTACAATTGTTTTTTTGGTCAATGTTTTGTACTATTGCATCAAGTGTTTACATTTGCCTCTGTCTAGTGCCCTGTGTTATCCTGTTAGGTCACTGCTGTTTTCCTTGTTGCACCCTGCTCACTAGATTGTATTACCTGTGTCAGGTAATATTTTTTCTAAAATAAACTTTTTTTGCTTCGCTGAATTCCATTGCTTTGTTGTACTTCCGTGTGGGCTTTATTGCTACTCCTGGGTGTGTGACCTGCTGGGTTCCTGTTGCACAAACCAGTCCTCCCCTTCAGTCTCCAGAGAAGAGCTGGCCCCAGTTAGACTGCGTCCTGTAGCAGCCTTGTAGCAGATTATTATTATTATTATTATTACTACCATAATCATCATACTTTATTATTACTACATGATAGATTTTTCAGTGCACTAAAACTTGTTTGGATCCAGTCACAAAAAGTTGCATAGATTTGAGTGACATCTAGTGGACAAGAATAGAAAGGGGCCTAATTAAATGAGCTAAAATCATTCTGGGCCTGATTCACACTTAAGAAGATTGTGCTTCTTAAGTGCATATTTTGCCGAATTGACCTACTACGCATGTGTAGTAGGTCATTTACCAAATCTACGTACTAGTTTGGTACGTAGATTGCCTCTGTGCGGTATTTAAAGACCACACGGAATACTTTAAATAGAGAGAGGCGGCTCGGGGCATGGGGCCTGATCCAGAGCTACGAAATTTCGCACGACGGGCGAATGCGTACGTTCGACCGTGCGTATAAACATACACGCCCCTAACACTCCCATTGTAAAGTACCTGCTTACGGCGGCTATACCCTACACCAGGTACTACCGTCGGCCGTAGGAATTTTCGCACATAATACGCTGAGCGTACGGGCTTAGCACGCCCATACTGTACAATTTAAATGGCTATCCCCGCCTCCGTGTAGTAAAACGAGTGCCCAGGCGACCGTCGTACTTAACGCACGCCCCTCGAGCGAACATTTCGCTCACAATACGAACACTATCCGCTCATGTCGTCCAGCCGACCGGAAGCTGTCATACTGGGCATGCGCAGTGCGAATTTTCGTACAAAAATACGCAAAAAACGGTCGTACGCTCGCTCGAAATCGGCCAATTTCGTAGCTCTGGATCAGGCCCATGCTTAGGAAGGTTGGGGAAGGGGAGGGATTTAGTATAGCCGGGGAGGGCAGAGGGATGCACGGTTAGATAAGGTAGCCCTATGGCACTCATAAGTTGCATAAAGTACCGGTACCTAAAAACGAGGGGCCGGTTGGGGCTGGAACTTATTTAAGAAATGGGAAGTGAATTCATTATGACCATGTCATACACGATAATCCTTTCTGGAGACTCTAGGCAGCATGGTCCAGCACTAGGCCAATATTGTATTCACAATGCTTTATGGAAGTCTCTTTGATTTAAGAATTAAGCCACAGCCCAGTAAATCTGTGGTTTTATAAGTGTACAAGTGTTCCAATTGTACAAAGGAAAAATTCTGAATGAAGATTTCACTGTGAAAGCCACTACTTTACAGGAAATACACTGATACCATAACTACTAATAGTTCATTGCAGCAATGTGACATTGAACATATCCGCACCTAACTCACCCGTCCTGCCCCCGTTTTTAGGTACTTTATGGCACCTTAACTAACCGTGCGTAGTTTCCTTCTTAAGAAGAAAACCGCGCACAGACAATGCCTCTCCCCGCCCTCCCACCGGCTAATTCACATCCCTCCCCCTCCAACTTCTAACTAAATCCACCCTGAGGCGACATTACCTTCTCCTTCCTAAACTACTCCGTGTGGTCTTTAAAGACTGCGCAGAGGCAATCTACGTAGCGATCTGGTACATAGATTGCGTAAATGACCTACTATGCATGTGCAGTAAGTAAATTCTTAAATATACGAACCTAAGAAACCAGAGCTTCTTAGGTGTGAATCCGATCCATTATGACTATATGAGAGGAAAAAAATCTACAATGAATTAATTATGTCCCTAGAACTGGCCACACACTAGAGCTGGCCCAATAATACAATTATCGGGCCAAAAATTACCCTAGTGTGTGGTACAGATGGATTTATGAAACCTCGGCTATCGTTACAGAAAGACTCTGGGACAATTAATCTGATCGTTCAGGTTTCGTGACGGATTATCGTCAATATCGTGTGGTGTGTGGCCAAGACCCTTTACCTTCACCTCCAGGCCGGTGTTTAGCCATCTGTCTGACTCTTAAATTAAGTTAAGGTAAGGTAGGGTAGCAGTTAGGGTAGGGTTGTAGACACATAAGAGTCCAGAACTCTGTATGAAAGAGGGGAGTAACAGGAGCGTGCACGATACTCTTCTGTGTGGATTTACAGATATCCGTAGATATGGTATGGAGATCTTTTTATTAGGTCCATGGAGATTAGAAGTCTTAATGAGTGAGGAAGGTTATTTCAGAGAGTGGGTACTGGACTCCGCTGGTCTGTAAATGGACTACACCAGACCAGAGGCATGGAGTCTAATCGCAAGCCTGGTGTTCACCAGAGACCCTGATGGTGGTGATGGTCTTAGCTGCAGGCAAGCGACAGGTCACGGCCCTCTGGGCAAGCACACAGATGCCAAGAAGGAGGTAGCGTTGAAATGGCTACTGAGACTGGATACTGCAGCGAATAGTGGACACTGGAAGTGCAGGAACCAGACACGATGGAACAGAGGAATATAAATAACTGGGACTGGGACTGAGGACCAGATAACAGGAACCAAGTACCGGAGACAGGACCTGGAACCAGGAAGCCAGAACACACAAGAGGATGCAATCTCAGTAGGCAAGGAAACCTATTGCTCTGACAGGGAAGCGATGTCAAAGAGGGATTTAATTAGAGCAGCTGATGAGTGAGCTCCGGCAAGGGAATGACAGCAGCAGAGAGTGAATACCAAGAACTGCAAGGAACTAAAGGAAGGTCATGTGATTGGCAAAGGTAAACAAAAGACATAAGGTCCAGTGAATAGTACCGTGATCATGACAGGTGCTGCCTGGGAGAAGTCCTGTAACCGGGAATCAGAGCATTTATTAAGTGTAGAAAAGAGTTGTAGATATTGTAAAGGTCTGAAAGAGCGAGCTGGAATGTATCTTGAGATGAGTGAGAATATGTATGTGGGTGCAGTTTTGTTGATGACATTGTAGGTTAGAAAAATGATTTTGCATTTTATTCAATAATGTAGAGATTGATAAAATGGAGCAGCTCTTGAAGAGCGTTTTGCAAGGAAAATCAGTCTAGCTGCTGCATGCAATATAGGGCCGTATTCAGAGATCCGTCGGCGATCGGGCCGCAAATATACGCATCTAAGTCTCAGGCCGGAGCAGGTTACACCCACCAGAAAAAACAGTCACTCCCCTCGCATCCTCCGGCCGGACCTAAACTTACACCTGCATTGACTTGCCCTATCTGGCCGCACTCACTTCCGGCCTTATGTGTATTAGTTGCGGATATTCCGGCCCTAACTCTGTAAGCGCGCCCACTTTCTCTCATCTCAATGCCTCCCCCCACCCATATCTATGCAAATCCTTTGGTCCGTATATTTCCGCTGCACTTAGGGTCGCATTATTCCCTGCCCAATTCACAAGTAAGTCCCTTAGCCATTTCCGACCTTAACCTCTACGTAGACGGCGTATCACTATTACTACGCATGCGCAGTTGATGCAAAATCGATCCGATCCTAAAAATACGCACGGAACTTTCGTTAAAACCGGATCTCTGAATACGGCCCATAGACTGTAAGGGGGTCATTTTATACAGTGGAAGTCCAATAAGGAGAGCATTGCAATAATCAATACGGGAGATGCTTAGTGCATAAATGAGAATTTTATAGTATCTTGTGTGAAATCATTGCGTATTCTGGAAATGTTTTTAGTTGTATGTGACAGGATTTAGAAACAGATTATATGTGTGGAATAAAGAATTGTTGACATCAAGGAAACCTAGGCAGTGAGCTTTAGGAACAGAGCTTATTTCAGTGTTGTCAATAGAAATAGAGAGACCAGGGACCTGATTCACACTTAAGAAGAAGCTGAATCTCTGTGCTTATTTTAAAGAACGGTTAAACTGCACATGCTCAGAACACAAAGTTACGTATGAGATCCAGATATTAATCACAGGAGTACATTACGCATGAACTTCAACTCCGTCCTTAGTAAGATAATTAAGAAGGGGTGTGTCATTCCTCCGTAAGAAGGAGGTTAAGAAGAATGGGTGAGGGGAAGGCATTTAAATGGAGCATTAAGGACGCTGGTATTTAAGCAACTTAAGCACAGACATACCCACGGAGAGTTAAGGCAGCCCAATGGATGCTGAGGATCAATGGGAGTGTCATAGGAGTGCACTTATGTGCGTATTTTTGCGAATCTACAGGTACTTATTTCATTTTTATCTCAGGGTTGCCGACTCTCCCGGAATGTCCGGGAGACTCCCGAAATTCGGGCAGTACTCCCGGTATCCCGGGAGAGCCAGCAAATCTCCCGCAAGTGACTTGAGGCCCGTGGTTTCACTGAAACCACGGCCTCAAGTCCTGCCCCCCTGCCTAGCAACACTAGTATACTAGTGTTGCTAGGCACAGGAAGGGACTTGATGACGCAATTTGCGGCATCAAGCCCCGTCCCGACCCCTATTCCAAGTAAAAACGGGGTAGTATGAGCAAGGGGGCGGAGCCTAATGACACGATTTACATAAACCACGTCATTAAGCCCCGCCCCCTCATGCTGCGCTAGCTTCTCTCCGGGATCTCCCGTAGGGAAGCTGCCAAAAGTCGGCAACCATGTTTTATCTGTGAATCCAGTCCCAGGTGGGCCCGGGCCGCCTTCAGAATTTGTGCGGCCCGGGACACACCCGTCATCGGTGACGTCACGTGGACAGGGCCCCACAGACCTGCGTTACCATCACCCGGAAATTCTTCCCTGCACACTGGCCCTGTAATGATGATGGACCCCCATCAACTGCGGGCCCAGAACAGTAGTCCTGGCTGTCCCCCCTTCCTGATGGCGGCCCTGCAGGTGGGTAACTTTATTTGGCGGGTGGAAATATTATTAGTTCTGTTTTTGAAAGATTAAGTTTGAGATAAAATATCTTGGGGGGTAAGGGCATACGTAGGAAATGTACCTAAAAATCGTTGCAAAAACATGTAAAATAAACAAATAAAACACATATGGGTAGTGGGTAGTGCCAGATTAAGCCCTGTGGAGGCCCCTAGGCAGTCAAATAGTGAGATAACTTTAAACTTATACCCCTTTCACATTACCACCAAAAAC
>WWET01003085.1:188783-201388 GCA_011038615.1 Limnodynastes dumerilii | reverse complement strand
CTATTGAGCGTATTTTCTATGGTGCGCATGCACTGTACGTACAAAAACGCGATTTTACGCGTCCGCCATGCGTAAATTCACTCCGAAGCGTTGTTCTGGATCAGGCCCACTTTGCTTAAATTTTCAAACCAGCAGATCTACCCTTGTTCCACGGACAGCTGTACCCAAGATGTATTTTGCCTGGGGTGTCCATTAATCCAATTTAAATCTACCTATAATTCAGTATTTCCCATAAATCAACATCAATATTTCATAATCAGGAAAGAGGTAAAGAAAAGTAAAAAGGATAACAGGGAAAGGGGAGAACATTCAACAACACAGAGCATGGTGATATAATATATATATATAATAATAATTATAATAATAAGATAGAGAATAACATGTCTTAGTGATGGCATCAAATGTTGGTAACAACGATATAGATTGTGATGCAAATGAAAGTCTTTAAACTTGACTTTGAGGTAATTCGTTTAAATGAATGGGGCGGTTATTAGGGGCTATAGTTTGGCTAATGAGGGGAGAATTTTGTACAGCGGAATTACTTAATAATATGTAAGGAATTGCCATATTTTAATGTGGTTTTTGTTAAGATGTGAAAAGGGTGTCACTATGCCACACGCTGTATAGAGAGATTGGATCATATTTTATTTTATTGGAAACATCAGAGTTTAAAGATTTCATTGTAAGACAAATAAAATAAAGTTTACCATTTAAATCATATGGTAATCCATACAAATGAATTAGTTGGCTTTTAGTTTTTATATTCTTAATCAGACTTAAATGGAACCTGTCACTTGCCTGTCTTTTTGATTCATTGTGTGGTACCATAGTGTCTTAAATAATATAGGCAACTAAGCCATGACCTGATTGGGTAACTGCTTAGTTCCCTCTACTGAGCCGACTTGCTTCACGCTGCACTGCAGGACAATATTCAGCCTCCTTTTGCTTTGTTGTAGGTCAGTTTCTATTACAATACAGTTAGGAAATAAGAGCATACATAACACATATAGAACATTCAGTAATAGGAATACACTGAGGACACTGATTTTGTTACTATATTGTGCATAATGTATTAATTCAACCAGAAATATAACATTACATTACAATATGTGGTGACAGGTCTTCCTCCAGCAACATTGCACCTGCATTATTATATTCATTTTTGGAAGAACAATCACCACATCCAAAATAATAAAAGCTTATTATACCAAGCTTGTGTGTAAGTTTTATACATGATAATCAAAGTTTTTATGGTGAACTAGAGCATTGTAGTTTTGCCAGTACATTATTGTCTTTTCCTACAAGACAGTGGGTCAAATTAATCACATTAAACAATTGAAAAATAAAGTTTCTAAATAGAAAAGGTGTAGTTGTTCCCCATTGCAAAAAATTAGTATGTAGCTAACATTTTCTACAATATACTGGTTAAATGATATCTAGTCTGATTGTTTGCTAAGGACTCCTCCACTTTTTCCTTATAGAAGTTTTGTAAATTTACTATTAATTACTATTACTATTAATTACTATTAATGAACAGCAAAAGCATGAGCTTGTTTTGCTACAGTATCTGTTTGTTTGTTTGTGGTTTCTGCAATTATGAAAGCTTGTGTCTTTTTAGTGTCTAGCCAATGATGTAGGTAAAACTGCTCAAGTTCAATAAAAACAAATGTAGTTTATATTAAAAATGAGTTTTAGTACTTAATATTTGCAGGCATACACATGGTATGAGGCCGGGCACAAGAAAGGATATTTTGCCTCTGTCTGGCAGCGATCACTTTACAACGTGAATGGACTGAAAGCTCAGCCATGGTGGACTGCAAAAGAAACTGGCTACACAGACTTAGTGAGGGTAAGTGGCTAGTACACAATATATCTAGTTGTTCAAGGGAAGGAGCTTACGCTTACATGTATATTTTACTTCATCATTTGCCTGACATTGCACAATGTCTGATCACTGTCTGTTAATAACACAATCCAGCAGTATTGCAGAATATTTATACTTGCTATACATTGGTTTTAATAAGATGCTTTTAAAAGCTGTGTTCTGTTCAATAATGGAAAAAAGAGTGACTGAATGACCACAATTGAATATAAGAAATCTTGTACCAGTTTTTATCGCTGTAATGTTTTGGTGGCAGTGTGTAGTAGAGATGTAATGTGTGGTGGTGTGTAGTAGTAGTATCTCTGTAATGTGTGGTGGTGGTGTGTAGTATCTCTGTAATGTGTGGTGGTGGTGTGTAGTATCTCTGTAATGTGTGGTGGTGGTGTGTAGTATCTCTGTAATGTGTGGTGGTGGTGTGTAGTATCTCTGTAATGTGTGGTGGTGGTGTGTAGTATCTCTGTAATGTGTGGTGGTGGTGTGTAGTATCTCTGTAATGTGTGGTGGTGGTGTGTAGTATCTCTGTAATGTGTGGTGGTGGTGTGTAGTATCTCTGTAATGTGTGGTGGTGGTGTGTAGTATCTCTGTAATGTGTGGTGGTGGTGTGTAGTATCTCTGTAATGTGTGGTGGTGGTGTGTAGTATCTCTGTAATGTGTGGTGGTGGTGTGTAGTATCTCTGTAATGTGTGGTGGTGGTGTGTAGTATCTCTGTAATGTGTGGTGGTGGTGTGTAGTATCTCTGTAATGTGTGGTGGTGGTGTGTAGTATCTCTGTAATGTGTGGTGGTGGTGTGTAGTATCTCTGTAATGTGTGGTGGTGGTGTGTAGTATCTCTGTAATGTGTGGTGGTGGTGTGTAGTATCTCTGTAATGTGTGGTGGTGGTGTGTAGTATCTCTGTAATGTGTGGTGGTGGTGTGTAGTATCTCTGTAATGTGTGGTGGTGGTGTGTAGTATCTCTGTAATGTGTGGTGGTGGTGTGTAGTATCTCTGTAATGTGTGGTGGTGGTGTGTAGTATCTCTGTAATGTGTGGTGGTGGTGTGTAGTATCTCTGTAATGTGTGGTGGTGGTGTGTAGTATCTCTGTAATGTGTGGTGGTGGTGTGTAGTATCTCTGTAATGTGTGGTGGTGGTGTGTAGTATCTCTGTAATGTGTGGTGGTGGTGTGTAGTATCTCTGTAATGTGTGGTGGTGGTGTGTAGTATCTCTGTAATGTGTGGTGGTGGTGTGTAGTATCTCTGTAATGTGTGGTGGTGGTGTGTAGTATCTCTGTAATGTGTGGTGGTGGTGTGTAGTATCTCTGTAATGTGTGGTGGTGGTGTGTAGTATCTCTGTAATGTGTGGTGGTGGTGTGTAGTATCTCTGTAATGTGTGGTGGTGGTGTGTAGTATCTCTGTAATGTGTGGTGGTGGTGTGTAGTATCTCTGTAATGTGTGGTGGTGGTGTGTAGTATCTCTGTAATGTGTGGTGGTGGTGTGTAGTATCTCTGTAATGTGTGGTGGTGGTGTGTAGTATCTCTGTAATGTGTGGTGGTGGTGTGTAGTATCTCTGTAATGTGTGGTGGTGGTGTGTAGTATCTCTGTAATGTGTGGTGGTGGTGTGTAGTATCTCTGTAATGTGTGGTGGTGGTGTGTAGTATCTCTGTAATGTGTGGTGGTGGTGTGTAGTATCTCTGTAATGTGTGGTGGTGGTGTGTAGTATCTCTGTAATGTGTGGTGGTGGTGTGTAGTATCTCTGTAATGTGTGGTGGTGGTGTGTAGTATCTCTGTAATGTGTGGTGGTGGTGTGTAGTATCTCTGTAATGTGTGGTGGTGGTGTGTAGTATCTCTGTAATGTGTGGTGGTGGTGTGTAGTATCTCTGTAATGTGTGGTGGTGGTGTGTAGTATCTCTGTAATGTGTGGTGGTGGTGTGTAGTATCTCTGTAATGTGTGGTGGTGGTGTGTAGTATCTCTGTAATGTGTGGTGGTGGTGTGTAGTATCTCTGTAATGTGTGGTGGTGGTGTGTAGTATCTCTGTAATGTGTGGTGGTGGTGTGTAGTATCTCTGTAATGTGTGGTGGTGGTGTGTAGTATCTCTGTAATGTGTGGTGGTGGTGTGTAGTATCTCTGTAATGTGTGGTGGTGGTGTGTAGTATCTCTGTAATGTGTGGTGGTGGTGTGTAGTATCTCTGTAATGTGTGGTGGTGGTGTGTAGTATCTCTGTAATGTGTGGTGGTGGTGTGTAGTATCTCTGTAATGTGTGGTGGTGGTGTGTAGTATCTCTGTAATGTGTGGTGGTGGTGTGTAGTATCTCTGTAATGTGTGGTGGTGGTGTGTAGTATCTCTGTAATGTGTGGTGGTGGTGTGTAGTATCTCTGTAATGTGTGGTGGTGGTGTGTAGTATCTCTGTAATGTGTGGTGGTGGTGTGTAGTATCTCTGTAATGTGTGGTGGTGGTGTGTAGTATCTCTGTAATGTGTGGTGGTGGTGTGTAGTATCTCTGTAATGTGTGGTGGTGGTGTGTAGTATCTCTGTAATGTGTGGTGGTGGTGTGTAGTATCTCTGTAATGTGTGGTGGTGGTGTGTAGTATCTCTGTAATGTGTGGTGGTGGTGTGTAGTATCTCTGTAATGTGTGGTGGTGGTGTGTAGTATCTCTGTAATGTGTGGTGGTGGTGTGTAGTATCTCTGTAATGTGTGGTGGTGGTGTGTAGTATCTCTGTAATGTGTGGTGGTGGTGTGTAGTATCTCTGTAATGTGTGGTGGTGGTGTGTAGTATCTCTGTAATGTGTGGTGGTGGTGTGTAGTATCTCTGTAATGTGTGGTGGTGGTGTGTAGTATCTCTGTAATGTGTGGTGGTGGTGTGTAGTATCTCTGTAATGTGTGGTGGTGGTGTGTAGTATCTCTGTAATGTGTGGTGGTGGTGTGTAGTATCTCTGTAATGTGTGGTGGTGGTGTGTAGTATCTCTGTAATGTGTGGTGGTGGTGTGTAGTATCTCTGTAATGTGTGGTGGTGGTGTGTAGTATCTCTGTAATGTG
This sequence comes from Limnodynastes dumerilii, assembly GCA_011038615.1. Taxonomy (NCBI): domain Eukaryota; kingdom Metazoa; phylum Chordata; class Amphibia; order Anura; family Limnodynastidae; genus Limnodynastes; species Limnodynastes dumerilii. The sequence goes on along the minus strand of WWET01003085.1, from coordinate 196,497 downwards.
TGGTGGTGGTGTGTAGTATCTCTGTAATGTGTGGTGGTGGTGTGTAGTATCTCTGTAATGTGTGGTGGTGGTGTGTAGTATCTCTGTAATGTGTGGTGGTGGTGTGTAGTATCTCTGTAATGTGTGGTGGTGGTGTGTAGTATCTCTGTAATGTGTGGTGGTGGTGTGTAGTATCTCTGTAATGTGTGGTGGTGGTGTGTAGTATCTCTGTAATGTGTGGTGGTGGTGTGTAGTATCTCTGTAATGTGTGGTGGTGGTGTGTAGTATCTCTGTAATGTGTGGTGGTGGTGTGTAGTATCTCTGTAATGTGTGGTGGTGGTGTGTAGTATCTCTGTAATGTGTGGTGGTGGTGTGTAGTATCTCTGTAATGTGTGGTGGTGGTGTGTAGTATCTCTGTAATGTGTGGTGGTGGTGTGTAGTATCTCTGTAATGTGTGGTGGTGGTGTGTAGTATCTCTGTAATGTGTGGTGGTGGTGTGTAGTATCTCTGTAATGTGTGGTGGTGGTGTGTAGTATCTCTGTAATGTGTGGTGGTGGTGTGTAGTATCTCTGTAATGTGTGGTGGTGGTGTGTAGTATCTCTGTAATGTGTGGTGGTGGTGTGTAGTATCTCTGTAATGTGTGGTGGTGGTGTGTAGTATCTCTGTAATGTGTGGTGGTGGTGTGTAGTATCTCTGTAATGTGTGGTGGTGGTGTGTAGTATCTCTGTAATGTGTGGTGGTGGTGTGTAGTATCTCTGTAATGTGTGGTGGTGGTGTGTAGTATCTCTGTAATGTGTGGTGGTGGTGTGTAGTATCTCTGTAATGTGTGGTGGTGGTGTGTAGTATCTCTGTAATGTGTGGTGGTGGTGTGTAGTATCTCTGTAATGTGTGGTGGTGGTGTGTAGTATCTCTGTAATGTGTGGTGGTGGTGTGTAGTATCTCTGTAATGTGTGGTGGTGGTGTGTAGTATCTCTGTAATGTGTGGTGGTGGTGTGTAGTATCTCTGTAATGTGTGGTGGTGGTGTGTAGTATCTCTGTAATGTGTGGTGGTGGTGTGTAGTATCTCTGTAATGTGTGGTGGTGGTGTGTAGTATCTCTGTAATGTGTGGTGGTGGTGTGTAGTATCTCTGTAATGTGTGGTGGTGGTGTGTAGTATCTCTGTAATGTGTGGTGGTGGTGTGTAGTATCTCTGTAATGTGTGGTGGTGGTGTGTAGTATCTCTGTAATGTGTGGTGGTGGTGTGTAGTATCTCTGTAATGTGTGGTGGTGGTGTGTAGTATCTCTGTAATGTGTGGTGGTGGTGTGTAGTATCTCTGTAATGTGTGGTGGTGGTGTGTAGTATCTCTGTAATGTGTGGTGGTGGTGTGTAGTATCTCTGTAATGTGTGGTGGTGGTGTGTAGTATCTCTGTAATGTGTGGTGGTGGTGTGTAGTATCTCTGTAATGTGTGGTGGTGGTGTGTAGTATCTCTGTAATGTGTGGTGGTGGTGTGTAGTATCTCTGTAATGTGTGGTGGTGGTGTGTAGTATCTCTGTAATGTGTGGTGGTGGTGTGTAGTATCTCTGTAATGTGTGGTGGTGGTGTGTAGTATCTCTGTAATGTGTGGTGGTGGTGTGTAGTATCTCTGTAATGTGTGGTGGTGGTGTGTAGTATCTCTGTAATGTGTGGTGGTGGTGTGTAGTATCTCTGTAATGTGTGGTGGTGGTGTGTAGTATCTCTGTAATGTGTGGTGGTGGTGTGTAGTATCTCTGTAATGTGTGGTGGTGGTGTGTAGTATCTCTGTAATGTGTGGTGGTGGTGTGTAGTATCTCTGTAATGTGTGGTGGTGGTGTGTAGTATCTCTGTAATGTGTGGTGGTGGTGTGTAGTATCTCTGTAATGTGTGGTGGTGGTGTGTAGTATCTCTGTAATGTGTGGTGGTGGTGTGTAGTATCTCTGTAATGTGTGGTGGTGGTGTGTAGTATCTCTGTAATGTGTGGTGGTGGTGTGTAGTATCTCTGTAATGTGTGGTGGTGGTGTGTAGTATCTCTGTAATGTGTGGTGGTGGTGTGTAGTATCTCTGTAATGTGTGGTGGTGGTGTGTAGTATCTCTGTAATGTGTGGTGGTGGTGTGTAGTATCTCTGTAATGTGTGGTGGTGGTGTGTAGTATCTCTGTAATGTGTGGTGGTGGTGTGTAGTATCTCTGTAATGTGTGGTGGTGGTGTGTAGTATCTCTGTAATGTGTGGTGGTGGTGTGTAGTATCTCTGTAATGTGTGGTGGTGGTGTGTAGTATCTCTGTAATGTGTGGTGGTGGTGTGTAGTATCTCTGTAATGTGTGGTGGTGGTGTGTAGTATCTCTGTAATGTGTGGTGGTGGTGTGTAGTATCTCTGTAATGTGTGGTGGTGGTGTGTAGTATCTCTGTAATGTGTGGTGGTGGTGTGTAGTATCTCTGTAATGTGTGGTGGTGGTGTGTAGTATCTCTGTAATGTGTGGTGGTGGTGTGTAGTATCTCTGTAATGTGTGGTGGTGGTGTGTAGTATCTCTGTAATGTGTGGTGGTGGTGTGTAGTATCTCTGTAATGTGTGGTGGTGGTGTGTAGTATCTCTGTAATGTGTGGTGGTGGTGTGTAGTATCTCTGTAATGTGTGGTGGTGGTGTGTAGTATCTCTGTAATGTGTGGTGGTGGTGTGTAGTATCTCTGTAATGTGTGGTGGTGGTGTGTAGTATCTCTGTAATGTGTGGTGGTGGTGTGTAGTATCTCTGTAATGTGTGGTGGTGGTGTGTAGTATCTCTGTAATGTGTGGTGGTGGTGTGTAGTATCTCTGTAATGTGTGGTGGTGGTGTGTAGTATCTCTGTAATGTGTGGTGGTGGTGTGTAGTATCTCTGTAATGTGTGGTGGTGGTGTGTAGTATCTCTGTAATGTGTGGTGGTGGTGTGTAATATCTCTGTAATGTGTGGTGGTGGTGTGTAGTATCTCTGTAATGTGTGGTGGTGGTGTGTAGTATCTCTGTAATGTGTGGTGGTGGTGTGTAGTATCTCTGTAATGTGTGGTGGTGGTGTGTAGTATCTCTGTAATGTGTGGTGGTGGTGTGTAGTATCTCTGTAATGTGTGGTGGTGGTGTGTAGTATCTCTGTAATGTGTGGTGGTGGTGTGTAGTATCTCTGTAATGTGTGGTGGTGGTGTGTAGTATCTCTGTAATGTGTGGTGGTGGTGTGTAATATCTCTGTAATGTGTGGTGGTGGTGTGTAATATCTCTGTAATGTGTGGTGGTGGTGTGTAATATCTCTGTAATGTGTGGTGCTGGTGTGTAGTATCTCTGTAATGTGTGGTGGTGGTGTGTAATATCTCTGTAATGTGTGGTGGTGGTGGTGTGTAATATCTCTGTAATGGGTGTTGCTGATGTGTAGTATCTCTGTAATGTGTGGTGGTGGTGTGTAATATCTCTGTAATGCATGGTGCTGGTGTGTAGTATCTCTGTAATGTGTGGTGGTGGTGTGTAATATCTCTGTACTGTATGGTGGTGGTGTGTAATAGCTCTGTATTGTGTGGTGGTGGTGTGTAGTATCTCTGTAATATGTGGTGTGTAATATCTCTGTACTGTGTGGTGGTGGTATGTAATATCTCTGTAATGCGTGGTGCTGGTGTGTAGTATCTCTGTAATGTGTGGTGCTGGTGTGTAATATCTCTGTACTGTATGGTGGTGGTGTGTAATATCTCTGTAATGTGTGGTGGTGGTGTGTAATATCTCTCTAATGTGTGGTGGTCATTGCATGTGTAGTATCTTTAAAGTGTGGCGGTGGTGTGTAGTATCGTTATGTGTTCTTGTTGTGTGTAGTATCTTGAGCGACTGGTATATAGCATACAGGGGCATAATAAGTTTGTTTTTGCTGTTAAATCTAATGGACAATGTCAAAAGTGACGTTTTTCTGATTATTTTGTCCGCTGCGCATATATTTTTTCTCTCGACTGATTTCTCACATTTTCTGTTTTTGTTCATTCATTTTACCCAAGAATTTAGAAATCAGAGAAAAGTGCATGTTGTCTCCCAGCTCAATTCATTCAGTCAGAAAATGGCAGTTTTTGTAATCAGGATTGTATTGTTCTGTGACTCATTGGGGAACCAGCTGGAGAATAATGGTGTGAGCCATATTTATGCTCACATCCTTAATAAGCATTAACAATACCTCTAACATGCAGATTGATCACTCTAAATATTATCCAAGAATAATAAGTATCTTAATATACAACACATTGGTTATCAGGTGTGGTATGATTCACTGTGTACTCTGGAACTGTGCATTTTGTACATTGTAAAGCACTATATGATTTAGCTATTTGTATAAGTGTTTATTATTAAGACTAATTATGATAATTGAGTTATTGAAGGTTACAGATGACTTTCTAGAAATTCAAAAGCTCGTCAATGAAAGAGTTGACACCATAAGGTTAACTAGTAAAATAGAATAAGAGACTGATGAGGGCACTCCTGCAGTAAAAGCAGCCTGCCTGTTACCTATACAAAGCAAACATATACATTCAGGTAGTATACCATAGATGGTGCTATAATTACCCTAAAATGCTATGATGTATACCAAATATGGTGACAGAACTCCCTAAAATAAATACAACAAAACTCAATCAATATATATATAAAAAGGATATAACCAATAATTAACTATGGTTAGGACTAAAAATAATATGGATTATAGTGCTTGCAATGTGAATAACCACTAAGATATTAAAATAAATAATATAGTGGTAAAATTAACACAAGTGGCACAAAAAATATATGTGAGTAATAAAGTGCACACATAATAATATATACCATAATGTTGTCAGCCCATACACTAAAATGACAACTATTATCTTGACAAGTGTATATGGTCAATCGCTATATTGTTGTCATGATACCACTAGCGTCACCCCCATTAGGTCGTCATAAATCGACCCTTGCTTTGCTTCCGTCCACCGCTATGTACATTGCAGTTGACGTTCACACTTGTATGCAAACACTGTCAAATGTTTTAAAAAGAAAACACGTCATAAAAACACTTTTACATTTAATATGCCCCCCCCATCACAATAAAATAAATAAATAATATCAGCCCTACGGGGCATGCTGATGCATGTAGTTTTTCTCTAAGCACCAGCGTGCCCAAGGATGCCAGGGCATGCTGGCGCTTGGAGAACCACAAGCACTAGCATGCCCTGTCATCCAGGGCCCACCGCGCTTAATGCTTAATAGCTATGAAATTAAATTTAGGGTCACCCGTTATTTGTTAAAAAATTATAATTACAGTAAAAATAATAAAAAACATACTTACCTGCTTTGCTGGGTTCCAGTCTTGTAAGCTTTTATTTCTGGTGGGAGGGTATTTGCCAAAAAAAAATCCATTAGGGGACGACATAGGACATCCTGATGCTAATGACAGTTCTGCTGTCAATGGGTTGTATTTATACCCTCAGTAGGTTCCCTTGGCCAGCATATGTGTTTTTTATTTATAACCTTAGTTTACCAGTGACTCGTGGCCAGAGCCATTACGGCTCCAATTGCAAGTTTGCAAATTAGTGTCCATTTTTGGATACGGGTAATTCATAGGTACGCACCTCTGATAAGAACTTTTTAGCGGATCCACATTGCAAATCCGCTAAAACTCTGAATCCGGGCCACCATGTTTAAATTCAATAGTTTATGAGTGTGAAGCTCATAGACTATTGAATTTAAACATGGTGGCCCGGATTCAGAGTTTTAGCGGATTTGCAATGTGGATCCGCTAAAAAGTTCTTATCAGAGGTGCGTACCTATGAATTACCCGTATCCAAAAATGGACACTAATTTGCAAACTTGCAATTGGAGCCGTAATGGCTCTGGCCACGAGTCACTGGTAAACTAAGGTTATAAATAAAAAACACATATGCTGGCCAAGGGAACCTACTGAGGGTATAAATACAACCCATTGACAGCAGAACTGTCATTAGCATCAGGATGTCCTATGTCGTCCCCTAATGGATTTTTTTTTGGCAAATACCCTCCCACCAGAAATAAAAGCTTACAAGACTGGAACCCAGCAAAGCAGGTAAGTATGTTTTTTTTATTATTTTTACTGTAATTATAATTTTTTAACAAATAACGGGTGACCCTAAATTTAATTTCATAGCTATTAAGCATTAAGCGCGGTGGGCCCTGGATGACAGGGCATGCTAGTGCTTGTGGTTCTCCAAGCGCCAGCATGCCCTGGCATCCTTGGGCACGCTGGTGCTTAGAGAAAAACTACATGCATCAGCATGCCCCGTAGGGCTGATATTATTTATTTATTTTATTGTGATGGGGGGGGCATATTAAATGTAAAAGTGTTTTTATGACGTGTTTTCTTTTTAAAACATTTGACAGTGTTTGCATACAAGTGTGAACGTCAACTGCAATGTACATAGCGGTGGACGGAAGCAAAGCAAGGGTCGATTTATGACGACCTAATGGGGGTGACGCTAGTGGTATCATGACAACAATATAGCGATTGACCATATACACTTGTCAAGATAATAGTTGTCATTTTAGTGTATGGGCTGACAACATTATGGTATATATTATTATGTGTGCACTTTATTACTCACATATATTTTTTGTGCCACTTGTGTTAATTTTACCACTATATTATTTATTTTAATATCTTAGTGGTTATTCACATTGCAAGCACTATAATCCATATTATTTTTAGTCCTAACCATAGTTAATTATTGGTTATATCCTTTTTATATATATATTGATTGAGTTTTGTTGTATTTATTTTAGGGAGTTCTGTCACCATATTTGGTATACATCATAGCATTTTAGGGTAATTATAGCACCATCTATGGTATACTACCTGAATGTATATGTTTGCTTTGTATAGGTAACAGGCAGGCTGCTTTTACTGCAGGAGTGCCCTCATCAGTCTCTTATTCTATTTTACTAGTTAACCTTATGGTGTCAACTCTTTCATTGACGAGCTTTTGAATTTCTAGAAAGTCATCTGTAACCTTCAATAACTCAATTATCATAATTAGTCTTAATAATAAACACTTATACAAATAGCTAAATCATATAGTGCTTTACAATGTACAAAATGCACAGTTCCAGAGTACACAGTGAATCATACCACACCTGATAACCAATGTGTTGTATATTAAGATACTTATTATTCTTGGATAATATTTAGAGTGATCAATCTGCATGTTAGAGGTATTGTTAATGCTTATTAAGGATGTGAGCATAAATATGGCTCACACCATTATTCTCCAGCTGGTTCCCCAATGAGTCACAGAACAATACAATCCTGATTACAAAAACTGCCATTTTCTGACTGAATGAATTGAGCTGGGAGACAACATGCACTTTTCTCTGATTTCTAAATTCTTGGGTAAAATGAATGAACAAAAACAGAAAATGTGAGAAATCAGTTGAGAGAGAAAATATATGCGCAGCGGACAAAATAATCAGATAAACGTCACTTTTGACATTGTCCATTAGATTCAACAGCAAAAACAAACTTATTATGCCCCTGTATGCTATATACCAGTCCCTCAAGATACTACACACAACAAGAACACATAACGATACTACACACCACCGCCACACTTTAAAGATACTACACATGCAATGACCACCACACATTAGAGAGATATTACACACCACCACCACACATTACAGAGATATTACACACCACCACCATACAGTACAGAGATATTACACACCACCACCACACATTACAGAGATA
>WWET01003085.1:164584-179326 GCA_011038615.1 Limnodynastes dumerilii | reverse complement strand
GCTGAACCTTATAAGACAGTTTGTAGAAAGACATCAAAATGTCATTAGCGTCCTGTCCCTCCCAGAGGCTTGGTCAGAGTAATTCATATCAATGACTGTTGAAAAATACATGCTGTGTGTGTCACATGACTAATATGTTTGTGTTTAAGGGACAAACTGTTCTCATTTATTGGTATTCTTGTCAGTTAGAGTGCTATGTGTGACTATATAGCTTTCTGAACAAATAAGCCTGATTACATTTTCTGTATGGATGGATGGGAAAGTCACAAGCATGAAGCATAAATGGTTGATAATTTATCTTGTGCACACATTAATCACAGGATATTGGTCTGGATTCACGTGACTTTCGTCTTATGTACGTTGTTTTAAGAATTGAGCTACTACGCATGCCTAGTAGCCTATTTACGCTATCTATGTACCATTTACGCTATCTACGTACCAATTACGCTATCTACGTACCATTTCTCTATCTTACGCAATCTACGTACAGAAATGGTATGTAGATAGAGTAAATAAGCTACTACACATGTGTAGTAGCTCAATTCTTAAAACAACGTACGTAAGACGAAAACTACTTAACTGTGAATCTGGACCAATGTTTCCGTTATATACAAATAAACGTTTTATTTAATGGTGTGCTTGGGCTGTGGGTTTAGTGCACTGAAAGCGGGCCACGGCTATTGGCCTGATCCTACGATTATCGTGGAGTGAGCCATTAAAGCGCTCTAGTGTGTGGTGCCGATGGATTTCTGAAACCTCTGATAATTGCATTTAGGATTCCTGAATGATTATAGTCCTGATGGGTCGATATCATGTAGTGCGTGGGCAAGTCCATTATTGGATCCTGTATCTCCACCTCCTGAACGTAGTTTCCCCCTCTGTCTGACTCTCTACCAGCAAGTACAGAAAACAGTCATGAAAACTCTGCATTCTGTCACTACTATATTACCACTATTTTTGGCAGTAATTAAAGAGTCAGACAGACGGGAGAACCAAGCTAGGAGGTAGAGGTGCCACACACTGGCTGGAGTTAGTCAATGAATTAGAAAGCTGCACAGGCCTCCTGCCATGATTAACAGGAAGCCCATGCAGCCAATCAGTGCAGAGACTGAAGGAAGTTCCATGCAGGCAGTCAGTTACTAGGGACTTCTGTCAATCTCAGCAGCACCTTCCTCTTCAGCTAGTGTGTAGCGCCGATATCTGGACCTTTTCCTAGGGGTAAGATCATCCCAATTGTTGGAACTTCCTGCTAGGAGCAATAATTGCTTGCTCTAGTGTGTGGTCAGCTTAAGCCCTGCATGCGTTGCTACATTTCATTGGCACTGTAGGGTAGCGTCACACTAGCACTTTATGTACACTAGCATGTTGTAATGAATGGAATCTACTCATACATTCTACCTTTACTATGCACAGTGTAGACTGTATAACCAGGAGTGTGACTGTAATAGATAAATGCCTGTGCTTGCTGTTATTAAATGCTATGGTTACAGTCAGGTGCTCAGAGCCCTAAGAACAATAGGAATTGCTAAACTTGCTGAATGCTAAGCATTGTCCTTTCTGCACTGTATACATTATAATATGAACAAAACAATAACCAGACCTTAGATAAAACTGTATTTTATACTGTAACATTTTGTGTCTTTGGTTCAGAATCTGAAATATTTTTCATGACAATTTTGATACTTCATTGTGCTTTGTAGAATGAAATTGTTTAATCCAATTCAAAAGAGAAAAAAACACATCTGTTGTTATTAAAAGAAATACTGATTATGTTGTATAAAGCTGACTGAATTGTTGTCTTTTCTTGCTTGCTGCAATGATTATCTACTGGAGGGTGGGTCCCCGTAGCAAACATCCTCTTTTGAAAGGGCCATTCAGAACTTGCTGGGATATCGATTGCTTACGCCTCGATGAGACATAGCTATCGATCCCCGGAGCACCGAACACAGTGCTCCGAAAGGTGAGTTTCCCCCAACTTGCTCCCTAACCCAAACCCTAAGTTTCCCCCCCACTCTCCCCCGACAGCCTAACCCTATGTCCCTCCCACAGCCTAACCCTAAGTCTCCCCCCAACGCAACCTAACCCTAAGTCCCCACCAGCGGTGCTTCCAAAAGTGAATGGTTGAGTATGCAAATCGCATACTAACCCATTCATAAAAAAAATATTCTGAGAGGGCTCGCATTCAAAATAGAGACAGCCGAAAAGCAGCTTTCGACTTTCCCTAATTCGCAATGCAAGCCTTTGCAGCGGGACTCGTAACAATCTACTGTTCACTGTGCTCTGCGGCGCCCCTTTAGTCTGCCAGCACCCGGAGCACAAGCTCCACCCTCACTACTCCCCTGCATATAGAATCTGATTACTTTATTGCAATAAAGGATAGCAATGTACTATGATGCATTCACTCACTCACTCACTCACTCTCACTCACTCACTCACACACTCTCCAGCAGTTTGTGTGTGTTTTTCAGAACAGCAGAGTCAGGCAGAAGGAATCGCTATAGCACACATTTTATTGAAGTGATGAGTAACATTCAGAATCTTTGGCACTTAAGATATAACTTTAAATGAACACTTTTCTTGGTGCCCACATATTGTACCTTCTCTTGCAGACAGTTGTGTTCACACCTTTCATACAGAATTTCTTAATAGCGTGTACATACAGGTTGGCCAGCTCAGAGTCTATTACAAACAGTGACTGAGATAAACACAAACCGTGATCATCACAGGAAAGATTACTTTCTAATCTCAGCCAATTAGTATGTATTACAAAATATGATGGCAACATGGTTAGAAAGCCTTCTTATATTGGAATACTGAACTACAAACTGCATACAGTATGCTATTAGAGTTGGTGACATAAGACAGTGTAGGATCTAATGCTATTCAGTGTTCACAGTGATTAAGGTGGAATTAGAAGGGTCCTGATGTTATAGAGGGGAAATAGAAAAGGTGATACCACCATGGGTGGTCATAATATTGATTTTCTACATAAATAGCTATACTACATAATAATGGTTTCGGGCTGACACCTATGTATGACCCCTTTGAAATCACCCATTTGTAGATAGAATGAGGTAAATATACCTGAAGCCACAGTACAGACAGAACACAGACTGGTTCAAAAAACAGTTAGATTCCCCCTCCTTACCCATGGTGCCCCCACCCCCCTTACATTACACATCTCTCTCCCTGTCTCCTTTACATTACACATCTCTCTCCCTGTCTCCTTTACATTACACATCTCTCTCCCTACTCACAATCCTTTACACATCCCCCTTCCTGTGTCCCTTACATTACACATCTATGGTCATGGCACACTATATAAAGCACATGTGGAGTATATTATGGGTCTGAGAATAACACCTGCTATAATATGAGGTTTATATTAGAGTTTGTGCCATTCCTAGATCCATAATATACCCCACATATATTTTAATATGTGTCACTGGAAGACTCATGATATTCCCTACTTGTACATTATACAGTGTCCCATTCCAGACCACTAATGTTATTTAGCATGTAATACTACTGGAGATGGCACTTGGCTGTGCTCTGCGGCGCCCCTTTGGTCTGCCAACACCCGGAGCACAAGCTCCACTCTCACTACTCCCCTGCATATAGAATCTGATTACTTTATTGTAATAAAGGATAGCAATGTACTATGATGCATTCACTCACTCACTCACTCACTCTCACTCACTCACTCACACACTCTCCAGCAGTTTGTGTGTGTTTTTCAGAACAGCAGAGTCAGGCAGAAGGAATCGCTATAGCACACATTTTATTGAAGTGATGAGTAACATTCAGAATCTTTGGCACTTAAGATATAACTTTAAATGAACACTTTTCTTGGTGCCCACATATTGTACCTTCTCTTGCAGACAGTTGTGTTCACACCTTTCATACAGAATTTCTTAATAGCGTGTACATACAGGTTGGTCAGCTCAGAGTCTATTACAAACAGTGACTGAGATAAACACAAACCGTGATCATCACAGGAAAGATTACTTTCTAATCTCAGCCAATTAGTATGTATTACAAAATATGATGGCAACATGGTTAGAAAGCCTTCTTATATTGGAATACTGAACTACAAACTGCATACAGTATGCTATTAGAGTTGGTGACATAAGACAGTGTAGGATCTAATGCTATTCAGTGTTCACAGTGATTAAGGTGGAATTAGAAGGGTCCTGATGTTATAGAAGGGAAATAGAAAAGGTGATACCACCATGGGTGGTCATAATATTGGTTTTCTACATAAATAGCTATACTACATAACTTTGAATCATTTTTCTTACTGGTTTCGTGCTGACACCTATGTATGACCCCTTTGAAATCACCCATTTGTAGATAGAATGAGGTAAATATACCTGAAGCCACAGTACAGACAGAACACAGACTGGTTCAAAAAACAGTTAGAAAACAAAGGAAAGGAAGGGCATCCATGCAGACACCCATGAGAACCTTATTTAGTGCACAACACAATCAACACAGAGTCAGATCAGCTCCAATTAATACTGCAAAATTTTATTTATAACATTTAAAAAAAAAAAAAGAAAAAGAATTAAAAGACAGGTGAATAAATTGCATCTAACCCTATAAGACAACTAGTGGTCTCACGAAGTGTGGTTGTGAGACCACTAGTTGTCTTATAGTGTTAGATTCTGCCTTATTAGATAGGGCTGTAGCAGTATGTTTGGCATAAAAATAAATCTTAGAATATACTTGTGAGCTGAAATATTGTATAGTTAATAAATATAACACAAATAATACAACATAGACTCTGTTAGAAGAAAAAGATGCAATTTATTCGCCTGTCTTTTATGCTATTACTATTAGATCTGTTTCTTCAGTATAAAACTACTATTTTACTGTGTGAAAGAAGTAACTTCTAAAAAAATATCTCAGAACAGGACTTGTTACAGCCAATAACCAAAGCTTTGGTAACATGACTAATTCCTTAATGTAGAATTTTTATTATTTTCAAATCCACATTATAAATGTCTTACTTTCACAGAGAATGTTAATGGACGCCTTAGATGTCTTACGTCTTGGCAGTCAGATAGTACCACCATATTATCAGTATTGTCATTTTACATATGTTTTATTTTTTAACAGTGCATCATATTAAGTAACTCAATTTTACATACATCAACCTCTGTCGCATTACAGTCTAATTCCCTAACACACACACACACACACACGCTCGGGGTAATTTTTGCCTCGTGCAGTATGACATTGTGGGCGGGTCAGGAGAAGAGCTTGGGCAGGACGCGGCGGAGCTTTTTTGGCATGTTTTAGGGCTCCAAAACGTTTCCAGCTATGATAATATACCTCACATGTATTACACGCATTGGAAACCCCCCTTTTAAAATCCTGCGTTTGCCACTGTCTGCCCACTCTGTGACCTCTTGAAGGGCGTTTTTTAAGAATCTAACCTGCCCTTGGTTAGGGGAATAAAGATTAGCAAAGGTGAAGGGTTGGCCAAGAAGCTTACAAGTCACCACAATACCCCTACCCGGTTGGAGCCTATAAACTTGGGCATCCTGAACTGGAACTATTTTGGAGAAAAGGATTGCCACATCTAAAGATTTACTCTCAGGGTTGTTATTGGTGAAGCAGAGAGGATAGTGAGGATTTGTCAATTTAGGGAGTGAGGTCCCCTGTCTAAAATGGGTCTCCTGTATGAATGCTACATCCGCTTTTCCTAACTTAAGAGAATGTAGCATTTTGGATCGTTTTTCCAGGATATTCAGTCCCGTGGCATTGATGGAGATAACTTTGATTAGGTCAGCCATTATAAATCAGTGTGGGAGGAAATTTTTCGGGCTTGAAGTAACCTCTGCATTTACCATTTCCTGAGTGAAGGAGTTGCAGCTGACTCCAAGAATGTGGATGTTTCTGAGTACAGGGAAGTGTAGGGGGAGGCCGTGCACTCGGGATGTAGACATTAACATTGAGAGGGACATACCCTGGGAAAAGAGGGAAAAAAACGTGTGCAAAGGGGTAACAATGAAACCGCGGCCGGAACGCTGGCAGACCAGTGCAGCGTCTCCGGGGAATTGTGCGGGGGATTTAGCGCTAGGCTAAACGTGAGCCGCACCTGGAGGGACAGGGGGAACCCCCATCTATATTTTATATCCTCCTTTCGCAGCTCGTCTGTGATGGGTTTCAACATCCTGCGCTGTTGAAGAGTCCGCCATGATAGATCCTGGAAGATCTGTAGTTGACAACCTTGAAACCAGTTCTCGTTGAGTAATGGAGCCTACAGATCACATCTCTCGGCTGCTCCGTAGCCGAGCCCTTGGGGCGGAGAGCCCTATGTGCTTGGTCAAGCTCATTAAAGTGATTGGGGTCTAGGCCGAGGAGTTCCCCAAAGATTTTGTTTAGAGCATCTGGAAACTGCTGTTGAGTGACATCCTCAGGAAGACCTCTGATACGCAAGTTGTTGCGTCTGCCCCTATTGTCCAAGTCATCTAGTTTTAGTTGCATTACGCTAATGTGAAGAGATTGACCCTACACCGTATCTCTGAGGGCTAAAAGTTGGGCCTCTGTGAATTCTTTATAGGCTTCCAGATCCTCAACTCTAGTAGAGACCTGGTTTAGGTCCGCCTGGAGAGTGGTGACTTCCTGGCGGATCGAGTCCCCCAGGCGCTGTTCGATGTCAGCCAGGTCCTGTTTGGTCGGGAGGGATCTCACGTGAGTTAGGATTTCCCCGATCTCTGACCGGAGCTGGCCTAATGAGGAATTCCGACGTGTTGTCAGCCATTGCAGCGTGTTCAATATCTTCTGAGCAAACCAAGGATGCTGGAGACGGAGGCAGCCTTGCACTTTGCCTAGAGGGGATACGGAGGAACACACTGAGGTCTTGTTGAGGAGCTTTATTACACTGTGGCCCACTGTCCCTCTTCTGGTTTTGACGCTTGTCTCTCCCCATTGGTAAGAATCTGAGCCAGACCTGATAGCGTTAGCAAAAGAGCATCATGTGGATAGCATCCGGGTGGCACACATGCATGTTAGTATTACATATTGAAAGTTCACATTATCTCTACTGAATCGAAGATGGGGTGACCCTGAGCTTTGAGCCCCTGCACCTCCTCAGGCCAGGCCACTGGAATCCACCTCTGAATGTATATCAGTCCAGGATGGGCAGAGCAAAATCTGTATGGGCACCCTCTGCTTGAGAGTTGTCTGTATGGGGAGGGTCAGAAAGGGCAACAGGAAGTCTGCAGGGGGTGCAGGAGACTTGGATGCAACCCTGTACTGCTATAGTATGTGACAGGTGGTAGTCCACACTCAGGCTGTGGGAGGAAGGGGGGGATGTCAGCTATCCTCTCCCTTAGCACAGGTCCAGTCACTAGAGCCCCAGTGGGGGGAGGTTTAGGGCAATGAGCTGCCGAGGGGGAGATCCCTGCAGCTGGAATGGGACACAGACCTGCAAAGCCTGCAAAGCCGGCGTCTCCCTTTCACAGGTGGCCGTTGACCGGGTCCCTTGGGCAGTGCTCCCGTGGTTCAGCTCCAGCCGCCGCGTGGGGATCCAAAATGGCGGACGGCTCCCGTCGCGACAAGTGCCTGGAGGATCCTGGGCTCTGTGGCAGAGGGATCCCGGAGGGGAGTGAGTCCTCTGAGTCTGGCCTCCGCTGCGTCTGGTCCGCAGCACAGCCCTGGTGAGCGAGAGAGGTGGCCGGTGAACTTCACGGCCCAGCCAGCAAGCTGCGGCCTATGTGCGCCGGAGAGCCTCAGGCCGCCGGACCTCTGCGCAGTCGCCGAACAGGGGGCCCAGACCAGGTCCAGGCACACTGTGGAGGCCTCCGGTGGGTGTCAGGGCGGCGGGGAGGGGTATCAAGCCCTAAAAACTGCAAATGTAGCAGGGCTGGCCGAGGAGCTGCAGCAGAACACGTCTTCTTCCCTCCGCAGCCAGACCACGCCCCCTAAAATTAATTAATTATTACATAATTGTATCCAGGAAACATCTTTGGGATTTAGATACTATAGGTTAATGTGTTGCCACATACAGGACATTTTTTTTTGTGTGTTTTTTTTTATTTTTTGTGAACAGCTCCCCTTCTTATTAAGGCAAAAAAAAATTCTCATAGCTAACGATAGACAAAGACATATCTTTTCCCTCTTGCTCAGATCTTCTCTTTTGGGTAACATCTCAATCCATAAGTCTCAGTACTTCCATTCCCATTGACTCCTGTGGTTAATTGTAAAATAAATGTGAATATTTTAACATATTAGAGTTCGTTAATCTAGAGCTTCAAGAGATTATAACTTCATTGTTACTGTTTCCATTCCATAATTTATTCAACTAATCTGCCAATCACTTGCAGTCCTATTTTACTGTGGTTTTTTAAAAGGTTATAAAGTCAGTAATAGAACTATAGCACAAAGATTTGCATCCTCTATTTAATAAACATTGGAAAAATGACCTTTAGGTCCTCATTTACTAAAGTCGATGTTGGCAAAATCGCCCAAAGTCCCGGGACTTTAGCTATTTTTTCACCATCGTCGTATATAGAACACGGTTGATTCACTAAAGGCGATTTGAATAAATCGCCTCTAGTGCGATGTTTGAGGGCTGGAAAAAAATGCCTCCTGTGTGTGGCGCTTTCATAGAAAGCAACATACACTTTAATAGAAGAACACATGTCAACATAGTTGACATGTTTTTTTCACTAAGTAACAACCACCAGCATTTTGCTATGACTTATCCTGCCGACGCATATACTGCTATAAAGAAAAGCATGGCCATGTGTTTGTGGCCATGCTAATCCTTATAGTAGTGTAAGCAGCAGCCTGATAAGTGATTGATTTCTCTAAGCAAATGTGTAATGTGTCCCTAAAAAATGTAACAAATTACCCAAATAAATATTTCAATATTACATGACCTAACACTACATATTAAACCCTGAATAAAATGTCTTAAAAATGTCCCTTACTGTGTACATCGAATAGAATGGTGGCCACTGTTACACTATGTACCCTAAAGTGTATTTAGCATTACAAATGTGTACTAAAATAATAAATAAATGTAACGACTCACCCTTTAGTAGTCATCTGTCTTGGGATAACTTGCTTGGATTTTCAGCTTCTTGTGAAGATCTTCTTTAAATGTTGCTTGAAGATGCTTGTCACCTTGCTTGAAGAGGTTGTCCCGGTGCTTGCAGCTGGTTCTCGGCCTCTTCTGGCATTTGCCACGACACACACCTTCTTCCTCTTCTGTGTCCCCACTACTAATGACCGGTCTGTTGCTAGAGGACACCCTTTTATAGGAAAAATGACGTCATAAACACTAGAGCACTCACTAGAGCCCCCTAATGTAGATGATGTCATTTTTTCTATAAAAGGGTGCCCTCTAGCGACAGACCGGTCATTAGTAGTGGGGACACAGAAGAGGAAGAAGGGGTGCGTCGTGGCAAGTGCCAGAAGAGGCCGAAGACCAGCTGCAAGCACCGGACCAACCTCTTCAAGCAAGGTAAGAAGCATCTTCAAGCAACATTACAAGAAGATCTTCACAGAAAGCTGAAAATCCAAGCAAGTCATCCCAAGACAGATGACTGCTAAACGGTGAGTCGCTACATTTATTTATTATTTTATCACAAATTTGTCATGCAAAATACACTTTAGGTTACATGCTGTAACGGTGGTCACCATTCTATTCGATCTACACAGTAAGGGACATTTTTTACACATTGTATTCAGGGTTAAACGTGTAGTGTTAGGTCATGTAATAGTGCAATGTTTATTGGGGTAATTTCTTACATTTTTTAGGGACACATTTGCTTAGAGACTTCTATCACTTATCAGGCTGCTGCTTATACTACTATAAGGATTAGCATGGCCACAAACACATGGGCATGCTTTTCCTTATAGCAGTATATGCGTCGGCAGGATAAGTGATTAAAAAATGCTTGCCGATTTTGAAATGGAGAATCTCCGTACTTTTCAATAGTAATACATGGCGATTTTTCCATTTTAAAATCGATCAACATCGACGGCGATTCTACATCGATGCCAAAAATTCGGGCATAGTAAATGCCTCCATTTTTGGTAAAAAATCACTGCTAAAACCCAGCGATGATGATCAATTTAGAATCGCTGTAAAAAAATGGCCTTAGTAAATGAGGCCCTTAGACTCTCTGTGCCACCTAGAATTCTTATATTCATCTAACTCCACAAGCAGAGCTGGAATAATGCAAGACTCTTTCTTAATAGGTCCCTCTGATCATGCCAAGTGATCTATCTATCTATCTATCTATCTATCTATCTATCTATCTATCTATCTATCTATCTGTCTCATATCTATCTATCTATCTATCTATCTATCTATCTATCTATCTATCTATCTATCTTGCTATATTCAAAACATTTTTTGTAGGCAAAGAAAGTGGACAAATACTTATTTCTATTTTGGAAAGTTACCCTATTAAATACTAGAATAGGACAATGAATTCATACCAATAACCAATAGGTTATTAGTAAAAGGTTTGAAACACAGAGCTATGCTGTTAAAAGAAAGGTTCTTTCACAAGTGGAATCTTTCTATTTGCTGAAGCTGTAATATATCTCATGGGTCTTAGAGTGTGTCTGAAACTTGTCTGTGTGAATCACTTTTCAGTTCGATTTGATGAACAGAGCCATATAAATTCAATTTAAGAAAACAGTTTAATTTGTAATTGTGCACTGCAGACTCACAGAAGAATATAATTTACTGTTTGACCATAGATATGATCTTAATAAATTCTACAAAGAAATGTCAAGCAGTTGAAGTACTTTGTAGTGAATCTATACAGAGCTTTTTTTATGGATTCAATTTATTTTTTTATTTTTTACCTTTTAAAAATATAAATAAAAGAAATATAAAACTATAAAATAAAACATTGACAAGCTTGTTATAATCACTAACTAGGGCCTTGACAGATTCACATTTAGTCCCAGATTCACACCTAAGAAGCTGAGGCTTCTTAGGTGCATATTTTTCCATTTTTAGCTGACTGCGCATGCGTAGTTAGCATGACTACGCCACCTACATAGTCCTTAGACAAATAGATTGACTATGTGCGGTCTTTAAAGGCCACACATAGTTTTATAAGAAAGATGAGGCATGCCACAGCAGCCTTCAGGGGTAGTTAGGAGAAGTGGGTTGGGTGAGGTATGTAGATGAGGCAGGGAGGAAGGTTTAGAAAAAGTCTGTGCGAATTTTCCCTACCTATGCACGGTTAGTTAAGGTTACCTATAGCACTCGTAAGTGCCATTACGCACCTAAAAATGGGGTCAGATCGGGGGATGGGATTGGAGCTATGCACCTATGGATCTCATACTTAAGTGTGAATCTGGTCCCTATACACGTGATATAATACATACAATATAAAGTAAAGCAAAACCCCATTTTTGTGTTATTTAGTATTTTTATGTAAAGATAGGGTTCAGCAAAGATAAATTCAATTTAAGAGTTTATTGACGGTGCTTTTGTTACAAGTAAAAGTAACATATAACTACATATATACACAATTATTAACAGAAATATTTTTGCAACACAGCAGGTCAAAGTAATAGTTAATCAATGTTTTTGAAAAATCACACACCACCATGGGGCCACAGCAAATGGCTCACAATGTTGGAACATCTCTCTTACTCCTGCCAGTAATTTTAACATCTTCATTGTTTATCTTTTTACAAATAAATACATCAATTTAGAATCAAATAAAATACTATTCTCAAAATCATTAAGTTTAGGAAACACCATAGCATTCAAATAGGTATAAATGAAAATAAACAATCTAGAAACACAGGACCAGATCTAGACTTCTGAACTACTAAGTTCCCTCTGTACTATTCTGACTTCTGCGGACCCTCCAACATGACCCCTTCCATTAGGTTTAGAATACTCCGCTCCTAAACTTCCAACTGTCCCTCACCTGGTTTTAATGGATTAACTGAGGTTTGAAAAACACAGTTCTCTTCAACAAAGGTGGTTATCATAGTAACTCACAGTTGAAAGCTCAGGAGTAAAGCATTTTGTACCTAATGAAATGAGTCATGTTGGAGGGTCTGCTTCTGCACTGTCTCTATTTTAAGTAAGTATGGTGTGGAAGTTTTAAGGTAAAGTAGCTCTATGCTAGCAAGAGGAGTGGCGTCCCCTCACCCACACAGAAAGCTAGATCCAACATGGATCCAGAATCGGATGAGCACTGTCGCTGTGCTTACAGCTCAGAGTTCAATGGCATTGGAAGTCTAAGTCCGGCCATAGTTTAGCATTTTTGCATAATAAGGAATAAGTAATATGGAGAGCATGCTCACTTAAACATTGGGTAAAATACAATTTACTATACATACATGGGGCAAAGTTATCCTTTTACACATGACACTGAAGCTATTTCATTAAATATTTAAAGTACTTATATTTGACCTTCCTGTTCTATGTTGGGAATCCATACACATATCTATTTACTGTGCATGCACTATATTAAGATAATGCTTGAGAAGATCCATGAAATCAAGAGTTAATGAAAATGATACTGCATAATATATAAATAATGAGTGAAAAACAACATATCTTTTAGCAGTATAAGAGACTGGAATAAGTGTCATTACAATATAAAATAGCATGCAAGTGAGGATGAAGATTTGTTAAATATCTCACTGTGTTGTTGCAAGTGTACTACTTGACTTTGTTTTAATGTACTCAATCCCAATGGCCTGTAATAACTTATTCATAGCTTAGAGGGATACTCTACAGGTCACCTTGGAAGTGAACTTTAAATTACCTCTTGAAATGAGCTTGTTTGGTTTAAATGCTCTTGCTTTGCCCTGTTCCTTGGACTTGTTTACTGTGCTTGCAGGAACAATAATGTGCACTAACGTTTCTAACAGATATTTATTTATAAATGTTGTCTCTAGTGTATAGCTCGTCAAATGTTCCTGCTCTATACTTGTGGGATGTGACAAAAAAAATGCTGGATTACTTTAATTTTCGTTCGACTATAATTGAATCTGCAGATGGATAGCAGAGATCAGGCTCATTGGATAAAGGTAGAAGCAGCTGCTTTTGATGATTCAAAGCCAAACAGAAAAGTAAATATTCCAAATCTAATTTTCTTACACAAATGCAGTATTGGATTGTAAGTATGTATTTCATGTAGAACAGTCTCATTTAAAGTATTTTTAAGTATAATTAATATTTATAAAAGTGAATGGGAGACTTGATCACCACTTAATCGCCACACCTTGTTTGTGTTGTTTTCTTTTTTTCTCTGGATCAGGCCCTGATCCATATATATATGTGTCTTCCGTTCCGTCTGCATGGAGATCCGTAAATCCGCACTTACTCGTCCAGAACCCTACCTTAACTTTTCCATGTGGATATGCGTCCATCTGGTGGGGATTAGGCATACGGAGGTGAAAAACCTCTGACTGGGGTTAGGCATGTGGAGGTGAAGAATCTCTGCCGGGGAATAGGCATGTGGAGGCGAAGAACCTCTGGTGGGAAATAGGCATGTGGAGGTGAAAAACCTCTGACAAGGATTAGGCATGTGGTGGGAAATAGGCATGTGGAGGTGAAAAACCTCTGACAGGGATTAGGCATGTGGTGGGAAATAGGTATGTGGAGGTGAAAAACCTCTGACAGGGATTAGGCATGTGGAGGTGAAGAACCTCTGGCAGGGATTAGGCATGCGGAGGTGAAGAACTGGCCTTTCCTCTGATCTTCTACCATATGGAACTCAAAAGATCTGTATCATAACATCTGGCATGTGCATGCTCTGATTTGACTTTTCAGAGGATTAATGTAAGAGACTTGTGTGATTCCCCTGACTTAGGTAATTCAGGGTTAGGCCCATAGAGAGTGGATTAAAAAAGGGGACTGACCCGGAATCTGATAGCAAATACATGCACTAGTTGGCACTTTTACTAACCATGTTGCAGTATGATGAGTGAAAATGATTATTATTAAATTGGGGAAATACTTAGCTATTGCACACATAGCTCATATGAAATTATACTTGAGCTGTAATTTAGTATTGAGCTAAAAGCATCAATTAATAACTAATTTGTATGTTTAAAGACCACATGTAGTCAATCTACGTACCTAAATGGTATGTAGATTGCGTAAATGACCTACTACGCATACATAGCAGGTCATTTCTTAACAAACTTCTTAAGTGTGAATCCACTTAGATTGGTAAATTTCCCCTCTGCTTCTGTACTACTTTATGGTGCCTCTGCTCTGCCAAAGAATCATGTATACATTTAGCCGTTTCTAAAAAAAAAATCTATCTTCCTAACATCTAGCACCTATGTTTTTATGTGGTACGTGTCACTCTCTGTGTTTATACTAAACCATACTTTAGAGATGAGTGCTGACCCCCCATGTTTTGGTTTTGGTTCCAAATTTTCATTGTGTTTTGGTTTTGGTCTGTATTTTATTTAAAATTGCTTTTAAAAAAATGCTAAAATCAAGTACCGTATTTTTCGGACCATAAGACGCACTTTTTCCCCCCAAAAAAGTGGGGGAAAAAGTGTGTGCGTCTTATGGTCCGAATACTCACCTTGGGGTATGAGCAGGTCCGTCGGGACCCGCTCCGCTGGGGGATGCGGTGCATCCAGGCACTCATCCCCCCGCTCCCTGGCTGTCAGCAGCGTAATGAACGCTGCTGTGACAGCAATGTAAGGTGCTCTCATCACTCTGATGAGAGCGCCTTACACCGCTTCACAGCGGCGTTCATTACAGTTATTTCT
>WWET01003085.1:99960-112984 GCA_011038615.1 Limnodynastes dumerilii | reverse complement strand
TAGGTAGGGTTGTGCTGAAGGGGGGTGGGCACTTAGGATAAGGCTGTGGGGGGGACTTAAGGTTTGGCAGCGGGGGTTTATTACCTTTCAGAGCACTGTATTCGGTGCTCCAGGGATGAATCGCTATGACTCTTCGAAGCAAAAGCAATTGATATCGTTCGGAACTGGCTGGGAGCGAATGCCCCTATCGAAATAGGGCCTTTCACAACGAGGACCCACACTCCACTTATACAATGCACAATGTATTTTGTATTTATTTTAATAAAAAAATATTTTTTACTTTATTTGAACCCTACCCCGTACACTATATTGCTGCTATGTTTCATAATGACAGCCTACCCTATATCCCATCCATGGGCGGCTCTAGCTTTTGCGGGGCCCTAGGCGACCCCCTCCCCTGCCCTGCCCCCTTCCTCAGCAAAAACTTGACATTTTTTGAAAAATTTTTTTTTTGCAAGCAGTAAAGGCCCCACGCGGCAAGTACAGTGCCGCTGGGTTCATCATCCCGGCAGCACTGTACTGGCTCTGGCTACCGCGGCCCCATGTGGAGCCTTCACTTCCTGTACACTGTAGTCACATACACAGTGCCCGGACCGCTGCATCCAGGCATGTGTATGTGTTGCTATGGCAACACAGCGCCGTTTTCACGCTGACAACAGGCCTTTACTTCACACATACAAGCCTGGTGCTTTCAAAAAAAAAAAAGTAAATGTGTGCGCAGTGCCCCCTAGGCACCCCTGACCCACGGGGGCCATAGGCGGCCGCCTATGCCATGGGCCGCCTATGATCCATCTATATAAAAATAAAAACAACTCTTATCACTATAAATTAAAACAACTAATTCTTATATTAGCTGATAATAAAATGACACCATCAGGGTGGGAATGATATAAAGCAATGCCACTTGTGAAGTGTGAATTGAATAAAGTCTAATTTACCAATTTGTGTTTGACATACAATATCATTGCATAATGACAATCAATTTAGTTATGTATTCAAAACCCTAAGGCAATGTATTATATATTTCTGTAATAAATATATAAGAATGTCAGTATCCCTTACCCAATACCCATAATGCAAGAGGTGCAGAAACTTTATATAGTTTATTCATTTTTTTTATTTGTTTTCCATGCAGGGAACTACAGGCTGCTTTTAGGTTTAGCCTTAAAACATTATATAAATTTATTTATATTATTTTATAATTTAGCAATTTGTGGTATATTGTATGATTTATTATAAAGACTGTAGAGCACTTGAGTTAAGGGCTCCAGTGATCTATTGAGACTTATTGAAACATACACTTTGGTCCTGATCCAGAGCTACGATGGTACACTTAGCATTCTAAAGCTCAGCGTACCATCGCTGCACTCCCCCGACACTCCCTCTTGCCCCAGCGTATTAACACTCGCTTACGACGGCTGAAGGCTACCTTAACTTCAGCCGGTGTAAGTGATTGTTAATACGCTGGGACGGCGGCATTGCTACGCTAACGCCGCCCTCCCGGCCCCATTATCCTCCCTCTCCCCGCCTACCTGCACTAACTGCAGCGTCGTAACAGAGGAGAACGCCTCCTCCAGCGTTACTACGCTACTGCTACAGACGCCCGATCCACGATATCACCTCAGCCCCTTTGAAACTGATTCCAGCCCCTTTGAAACTGATAATCAGTAAAAAAAAAAAAAAAGTCCCTCCCCGCCTACCTGCACTAACTGCAGCGTCGTAACAGAGGAGAACGCCCCCTCCAGCGTTACTACGCTACTGCTACAGACGCCCGATCCACGATATCACCGCCGGGCAGCGTAGGGCTGGATCAGCCCCTTTGAAACTGATTCAGATTGGAGTATAATAGTAAAATCAGTAAAAAAAAAAGTCAAACTGGGAACACAAAATAAAACTATGCAAACAGAATTAGCAAGCTAGTTTATATTACAATTTAAAAAGACACCTGTATTTGTGTGCAATTAGCAAAAGTTAAGTAAATACATTCCATGGAAAAAAAAACCTGACATGACAATTAATTTGTAGCTCTTACATCGCAATAGGGTTAGTGTAGGCATAAGTTTGAGTGTTAACTATAATAATAATTATAATAATAATAATAATAATAATAATAATAAAAATAGACTGGATCCAGAACCCCGCATGTTTTAAAGTCCACATGGAAGAGGGAAGTGAACTCCCTTGTCCTTACCCTCTGTCATGTGGACTTGAGGGCAGATAAGCTTCCCTCAAGTCCGCAATCTTAATACTGACCTGTGGATCAGCGGTCCGTACGACTGCTGATCTGCGCATAGGTGTTAAGCAAAGCCCACACAGTATAATTTAAATCTCCCCCTGTCCATCCTGCATACTTTTGATGGGTGGAGGGGAAGAACCGCTACGTCAGACAAATCTCCTATCGTACAGAACTAAGTTTGTTAGGAGGTATGCACGTAAAGTGAATGTAACATCTGGAGGACACATGCACCCTTACCTCCAGACACCCCACTTATGCACTTTGCTTGCGTAAGTAGGGTGTCGTATGTGGATCTGGTCCAATAATAATAATAATAATAATAATAATTTAGAAAGTTAAAAAATGTGGGGTCATAGAAACATAGCAATGCAATGGAAATTGTGATGGTCAAATTCTTCCTTTTAGAGATTGTGCCATATTTTTATAGAAGATGTAAAATGTGCTTTTTATAGTAAACACTAATCAGGTCATTAACTAACCAATGACTGCCAGATACATGGTTTATGAATGAATATAATATAATAAAATGGAGGCAAAGTGACCTGGTTTGGAAGGTTTATCGTTTGATTTATTATATTGCATTTGTTTTATCACAGTTTTTGTTTGTGGGGCTCAAAACAAAATGAGTGATGAGTGATTGGGGATTGCAGTTGTTGGAACACATATCCTGCACATTGTTATACCAAGCCATTTTCCGAAAGTCTGAAAAAGTTAGGATCTGGTAAAATGTCTATGTCAGAAAGAGTAACATATACTCGTATATTATACAGTGCTGGGCTGTGGAAAGAGTTCTACTTTAAAATGAACTCTGAAGGCCATTAAATTGCTGTAATAATCCGTGATTTCTCATTTTCCTTTGAAGTATAACAATCTTATTTGTGAGATACTTAAAATGGTTAGAAAGTTTGTTGTTAAAATTTGCCACAAAAGAAGTTTTCAAAAGTTGTCTTAGAATATTCTGTAACCAAGTTACACAAGGGCACTATTGAAGCTAACTGGACACTGCCCAAAGTAAAATTGGAATTCCACTGATGTTTCTAGTTATAGTCACCTGAGTATTGGGATAATGTGAAGCCTTCTTGAAATTATACTTAAGTCAGATTTAATAAATTCTACAACTGACAGCTCATATCCCAGACTCCCTAGAGCAGTATCTCACAGATCTGTAATGCTGCATGGCTTTCACACAAAGCACATTTCTCTTCTTTCCACCATTCCTTCACAATGAAAGTCTGTGCAAGTTAAAATAGCTTCAGCTGTTAGAAGTAAAACCAAAATGTCAATTAGGAACTTGAATAAGATTTAATTTTTGCATTGAATACTTTCTATTAAAGCTTTACCTCCCCTTTGTGTAGAAAAGAATGTGTTCCTTTTATTTAATATACATGTGAAGTTAACTCAATTTAATTTTTCTGGCCAGCTATAGAATCATATTAGAATACAGAACAAATCTTACAAACTAATGTGCTGACAATGTATTGTTTCTTTCAAAGAAATTTCTACATATAATACATATTAATATAAGTTACTTAAATAAACACATTGGGCCAGATCCTAAGCTAAGTACGCTAGACGTATTTACGCTAGGCGATGACGTAAAATTGCCCATTCGTATTTACTGCGCATGCATGCGGCATATGTTACGTCACGCAACTCCTAACGTACCTACCATCAGTATAAATTCAAACGAAGGGTCAGGGTCATCAATACACTTTGTAGTCGGATGGAGGTATTTAAATTGGACAGTATGGGCTGGGTTTGGCCGTCACTAACGTAAATCCATTACTTATGCTATGAAAAATTAAGGTAGGGTTTGGGCAGCGTAAAATGGCCAAAGTACGTACGACCAAGGGGAGTGCATAGAAATGATGATAGTGTAAACACGCTACGCGTTCTAACGTAACTAACCTGTAGGTCTGGATCTACACCATCATCTATAAATTAAAGACAGACAGGGAGCAGTCCCTGGTGCAAAAAAACCTTAATTCAATAGTAAAATCACCAGCTCAAAGAAAATGTTTTTACTAGTAAATTATCCACCAAAGCGCTCTCCCAGTGTGTGCTCTAAATTATAGATGATTTTGGCACTGAACAAGGAACTGACGTGTGAGTAAGAGAAGTGGCAGTCTAATCAGGACTTGATGCTCTTTGCCAAACCTTTCTCAACAAAATGAAAACTCAGGACCTGTACCGGGGGTGTACAGTTAGGTTGTGCCCAAGCAAGTGCATCTGATCCGGAGCTAAACACAGACTTAAAAAATGACTATTTATCACAAAACTTTTGCACCTACTACAGGTCATATCTAAGTCTAGGAAACTCCCCTTTTGCAACCTGTATGACACTCTTCTGTTAGGATAAGACACTTTAAAGGCATTGTAAAGTATCAGAAATCACTGCTGATGTATTGTGCATATGCTCATTCATTTCTACATGCAGGGGAAAAAATACATGTTTTTGTAAAAAAAAAAAAAATATTGATTTCAATTTTTTTGTGACTTTTACAATTTGACAGAGGTGTTCACATTAATCAGAACCTTGATTTACAGTCAACATTACACTGTACTATCCTGCACTTGCGCAATGTATTTGGGCTGCTGTGTGCCTGTACACTACATGCCGCAATTGCTTGTGTCTCAATTTGCTTGCACCTTTGGATTGGACCCACAGGGCCTGATTCAATTAGCAAAAATGTGTCCGCCGGCGTATTTTTAACGCCGATTTTGTTGAAATAACGCTGGGAATAAATACCGCGAATTCAATTTAGGTTTTTTTTTAACGCTGCGTTAAAATAACGCTGTAAATTAAAAATAACGCAGGTTATTTTTTGCTCTATTGAAAGATATGGGGCCAGTATTCAATTGTCTTCCAGCGTTAAAATACCAGCGTTATTTTAACACTAATGGGAGTTTTAAATCTGCACCTCTAAGAGGTGCGGATTTGTAACGCTATGTAATAGTTAGTAACTAAAAGTAATTAAAAATGGCTATTTACATGAAAAATGTGCCCCAACAATAAAGGTTCCTCCCTATTGCTATTTTTTTTATCACATTAACTAAAATATGTTGTGGAAACAGAAAATATTAAAAGCATATTTGCAAATTGTCACGGCTTGAGGACTTTGTGAATCCGTGTCGGGTGCCAAGGGAGTAATTGGACGAGCTGGTGCAAATTGGAAACAAGCGGGTTTAATATAACTTTGACGCATGAAACATAAAGTGATACTCAATAGTGCAATGGGGAAGAAATGTCCAATAGTAATAATATCGGAAGTCCGAATAAGATATACAGTGGTGGTGTGTTTAGGGTGTGCCAAGTTGGCGTGACGAGGTGCGCCGGATTGGCGTGACGAGGTGCGCCGGATGGGCGTGACGAGGTGCGCCGGATTGGCGTGACGAGGTGCGCCGGATGGGCGTGACGAGGTGCGCCGGATTGGCGTGACGAGGTGCGCCGGATGGGCGTGACGAGGTGCGCCGGATTGGCGTGACGAGGTGCGCCGGATGGGCGTGACGAGGTGCGCCGGATTGGCGTGACGAGGTGCGCCGGGTATGTATCAATACCGGATAATACTTGTATACAGGCTGTGATAAAACCATTAACTGCTTCATAGTTCTTCTGGTCTGGTCCTTAATAGACACTCACTCATTTAAAAGGGAGATATAAGAGGAAAGAACTTTCTGGTGCAGTATGTTCGAATTAAAAGGATTGATATTTAATGGTACAAATAAAACGCGTACAAGATAAATATAAAAGTAAGGCTTATCTGATTATGGTCAGAACCAAATAGAGTGAATCACAAACAGCTCCAATGCGTTTTGTCCTTAGTTTTATCTCTGGACTTCATCAGGGAGACATAAAAACAAAATGATAGAAGCTCACCTAATTGTTATCCATAGCAATGTCTTCCTCTTGGGGCGCTGGGGGAGGATCCATCAATTGTCACCTTACTGACTCCCGTCTTTCTGTTGATGGAACAAAGGGCATCGTAGGCCACATTGTTGACACAGGTGTAGATCCTGAAAAATGTTGCACAGTGATTGGTGTGTACAGTCGTGGAGTCTGATGTTGTATCAGATGTTTGAAGACTGGCAGACATTAACTGTTGGAAAAAAAAAAATTGTAAATGTGTATATTGACATAAGGGGCTTTATTTTCTATCTTTAGCGCTTTAAACACTAATGATAGCAACCAGGCTCGCTGAGCCTAGCAGCATCAGAGCAAGTATTTACTAATAGTTTGCCTTCCTGCAAGGTCACACGATGGTTAGCGAGCCTTTCGCTGATATTGTTTGCCTGTGGAGTCTAGGCACATGCGCAGTAAAGGCCGTTTGGTGACTTTGTAAAATATTAAGTTCAAAAAGGCAAGAACACTGCCCATGAGCCGGGATCACAACCAGACGCGCGTCCGGTCAGGTAGGGTTTTAAGCTTTGTACAATTTTTTTTGTTTTTTAGCTAAACATAAATTAAAACTAGTTAATACATTTGTTTTGATTTTTTTTTTTACTTAGATTTGAATGTTTGCATGCGCAGTAAAGGCTGTTTGGTGACTTTGTAAAATATTAAGTTCAAAAAGGCAAGAACACTGCCCATGAGCCGGGATCACAGCCAGACGCGAGTCCGGTCAGGTAGGGTTTAAAGCTTTGTTCAATTTTTTTTGTTTTTTACATTAAAAATGTTTATTAGCTAAACATAAATTAAAACTAGTTAATACATTTGTTTAGATTTTTTTTTTTACTTAGATTTGAATGTTTGTTTTTACTTTACTGTCTTCCAGCGGTCTCCCGATATGTACCCCCCTCTTCCTCCCCCTAATAACAGCTATTAGGGATAGGAAAAGGGGGGTTTATTGGGAGACCGCTGGAATACTTACCCTAATGCCATCTTCAGATCGCTATTTTTAACATGTCGGCACGGATTGTTAAAATCCACGCTGACACTTTGTAAATACTGCCCCGCATTCATTTGAGCGGGCCGGCAATCCAGTGTTTAATGTGATTGTCTCCATGGTTTCCATGCCGATGATAGCATTTTAAATGGTTAACTCGAAAATGAAAACGGGCTTTGTCATATGAAAATGATATTTGTAAATAGAGCTGAAAATCACAAACTTGTTCAAGGACCCTGAAGTACCTGCATCATCTGGAGCTAATGATTTTGTGTTGTGCTTATCAGTGCCAAAGACATGGCTGTGGATCGGTTGGACTCCACCAAGCTCTGCAGGAGTTCCGTCTGCTTTGACATCTGTTCAGACACCTAATCTGCGATCGTCTTCAAAGTCTGATGCATTTCAGAAATCTAAAAGAAAACATTTCAAAAAAGAGGATAATAAAAATTACTTGTATTAAGAGCAGCACATAACAATCACATGACAGCTAGGAACATTACCCTTCTGTTGACGTTGCTTCTCTGCTCGTCATGTTTCTCCTGCATTGATTGCGCAATTGCAGCAAGGGAAGAAACCTGGGACGATTGTTGCTCCTGCCGCAACGTGTTGTAGACGTCGTCCAATGTATCCACGAATTAAACGTGTTCTGAAAAATAAATACATATTTTCATCTCCCAACCTTACAGTATATAACAAAGTATTAATGTTTAAGATGTATCATAACTAACACATACCAACCATTGATGTGCTGCTTGGCCGCGCAGTTGTCCCCTGTTCAACTTCGCTTACGACATCTAAGATGAAACACAAAAAGATATAGCAAAGGAAATACATGTTTTGTCTTGACTGTAAACATTTCTGCGATCAAACTCACCATGCTCCTGACAGGGTATTTCATCCACAGGCTCATCAAACATGGTAGGGCTGAATGTCGCGTCTACATTTGTTTTGTAAAAAAACTACATTTTGTTTGTAAAAAAAAAAATATTTTTTTAAATATATGTCAATAATTATTCTTTATTTTTTAATCAATAGCATTTAAAACATATATCTGTAATGGTTTACTTACCGGTACAAATGGAGGTTTCCAGAAAGTCACACTGTGGAGCACCGTCTGTAGGCTCTTGGGTCTCTGCACTGTGCAATATTGTGGTTAAATATATAATATAACATGTTCTTAATATATATGTTGAATATAACAAAAAAAAAAAAAATAAATACGTTGAATATAACAAAAAAAAAAACCTTTGAAATGCACTTATGTATACTTACCAGCATGACTGATCACAGGACTCTCCACCACTTCCATCGTGCTCCTTTTTGCCAATGCCGATCCATCAAGCGATCCTAAATATATGTTAAAGGTTATTATTGACAAATACATAGGAGTTTACATAATGCAAGATTTCACAAGAGTTACATATAAATTTCTGTTGACAAAATCTTAGTAAGCGATCACATTTATAAAATGTACTGTTGTTTTGAGATAGTTATTTAAATAACTGTTAAATAGTGTGCTTCTCCGTAGCCATGGATCCATCATAGGAAGGTTGCATGGATTCTGTTTAAAAAGAAGATATTTACATGTATGAATGGATGAGTAGTTCAAATTTTGTGCAAGTGTGGATATGTCCCAAATTTTTTAAAGGGGCCATAAGTGAGTACAAGAGGGCAGATGTGAGTGCAAGAGGGCTGAAGTGAGTGCAAGAGGATTAGGTAGTGCAAGAGGCCAGAAATGAGAGAAAGAGGGCAGAAGGTAGTGCAACAGTGCTGAAGTGAGTGCAACAGGGAAGAAGTTCAAAGTGAATGGTTATTACCTTTTCGCTGACATGAATGTTGTGGTTGATGTACACCTGAAGATCTCTGTTCCTCAGCTGTTCTGCTTGACGATGGTCCTTGAAAATAAATGTGAAAAATTTATTGCGCATGTATATAGAGAAAGCTACTTTCAAAAGAAGTTGATCCAAAATTTTAAACAATTTTGTAGAAAGGATAACTATAAAAAAGATTTTAATAAAGGATATGTTTTTCATTTTTATAATATTAAGCCTGTACCCCATGACAAGGATATACACAGAAAGGATTGGGTACATTAAAAGAAATGATGACGGAAACTTATGGTGTGCATGATGGTGCTGTGCTTGTGTGCCGCAAACTCCGAGGGATCCAGACGGTGCACTTGGGTCAAGTGCTGTTAAAAAAAAAAAAAATACATAACATATATTCATATAACATTGTGTAGTTTTACATACCTAACTAAATGTACCTGCTTGGCTCACCATCCTTTTATGAGGATGATGTTTCGTTTTTTGCTTGCGAGCTGAGCAGGTTGCTGCGAAAAAAAAAGTATATATTTTTTTTAAACGGTCATCATAGTTAACAGCAGTAAAACATTTTTTAGAGATAGTCCAATGTACTTACCTTGGGGTTGGCTATGATCAGCTGTATCAACTGTCCCCTCTACTCCACGGACAACTGCAAGGGACACATGCGGTCGCAACATCTCCTCTCAGGTCTTCCAATTCACCCGTAAAGGTCTACCGCCGCCGGTACCCTTGGCATGAGATGCAAGCATGCCCAGCTTCTTTTTCGTTATTCTTTTGCAGTCTGCAAAACGTTTACGGCAGTTGTCAGCTGTCCTTTTGTGCACAGCCACAGCATTGACATCTTTCGTTATTTTTTGCCAAATAGAATTTTTGACCTTTGTTAATGTCTTTGATGAAAGTGCACTGTACAGCACATCATACTTCTTTAGAACACCTTGGACGAACACATCATTTTCATTGTCACAGAATTTTAGTGCCCTCTGTCGTGTCGCTGTTGCTTTCTCATCTTCCTCTTCCTGATCACCCTCGTCCTCCACTTCTTGCTCCTCCTCCTCCGGTTGCTCCTCAGCTTGACGACGGGCATTTTGCATTTTCTGCATGAAACGCCTCTTCTTTCTGGCCAGGTCTTTTGGCGGTGGAATCCATTATTCTTCCTCACTGACCATACTAGATTCGTATGGCGAAAGCTCCCTGTCGTCCATGTCTCTCTCCCTGTTCATTTCCAAAATCGAATTTCTAAAAGGGAATAAAAAAAAAAAAATCTGCACATGAGCGTACATTTATTAAGTGCTTTCGGATGTCTAGTGCTATGTTTTTCTTCAGACTGCCTGCATTCCCCTGTATATTATTATCGTTAATTTATAAGGCGCCACAAGGTTTCCGCAGTGCTGCACAAAATACAACAAAATACAGTACAGACATACAGGGCAGGGATGGACAGCATACTACATATTAAATACAATAGGACTATAAAAATATCACCAAAATACAATAACGTGAAGCAAGCACAGAGCGCAAGGCAAAAGTTTATCCAGTCCAAGTTTAATTATGCCTTTTAAAGAGACTCAGGTCTCAGGTCAACATCAGCAAGTGGCCACAGCATTAGGCATTATAATGAGCTTTTATACAATAACAAGAATTATGGGCCGGATCACTCCACTTGTACATACAGGATTTCCAGGACCCTACCTTAAATAACTAGAATTATACGTAGTATTGCAAATACACACCAGAGAGTGTAACCACCCTATTAGGGACCATTATATGTACAAAATAACGTTTTAAAAATTATTTAATACTTTAGTTAACACGGACATGTTGATATTTTATGTATATAGAAAGAGAACATATATATATATATATATATGTAAACAGAGGCGCTACTTCGCGCCGAAGGACCGATTCCTGCTACCCGCCTGTCAGCATCTCCAGCACGGCGGCTATATGTGGCACTCGCTACTGATGAACTCTTAAGGAGAAACTGCATATCTCCAAACGCTACTGGTAATGTACTGCACTGCCTATTACTAATTTTAAAGAAGAAGAATAAGGTGCATATGACTCATGCTCTTTGGCTTTCATACTCGCGGTCTGTTGCAAGATTCTAATCATTATTGTGCTTCACATATACCAGTGCTGTGCCTAATATCTTGGTACTATACCACTATACCTATATACCCATACTATATCTGGACTATTTAGTGCTCGGTACTCTCTTTGACCTATGTCCGGCCGGCATATGGATCAATATTTATTTTAATGGGCTTATATATGTAAAATATTTTTATGCTTATGCCTTATTTTATTTTATTTCATTTATTTTATTATTGTTGGATTAATACTGTTATTAAATTGCATGGTTTTTTATTTCCTTTTCCCTTTTCTGTTTAGCACCATTATTCCCCTTTTCTTTTTAATCTTTATCAATAAATAAATAAATAATGCCACCAATGCCCCTCAATAAATAAATAATAATGCCACCAGTTCCCAATAAAAATATTTAATATATAGCGGCGATAGCTGCATTATATTAACGCAAGCTTGTTAACAAAAAAATTTGCTGCCAATTGAATCGGGCCCACAGTGTTTATTATTATGGTGATTTTAAGTTCATTTTTGCACTTAGAGGACAGCGAGTGCACCCTAGTATGTAAAGTACATCGGGGAAGATCCAGAACCCTGCTTGTAATCCGTTTCCTAACATAGAGTATGTACCTACTAAGCACTCCCCTAGGCACTCCCCCTGCATTTACGTACTTTGGCTACTTTACTCATTCCAAACCCTACCTTAACTTTTGGCAGGGTAACTGCTCACATCCGAACACGTGCGTAGTTACGCCGCTAAGCTCTCCCATACTGTATGATTTAAATGAAAACCCCGTCTACATTGTGTAATTTCATTGTACTTACGGCTATCATAATATTGGCACGCCCCCTCGAACATTTTTACGCTACTGTTACGTGAAAGGCTCTTATGCTCATAGTTACGTTGCGTTATGAAGCTGTCACAAACACTCGCGGCAGACGCCGCACTTACCCGCTCCATGGACTGTCTGCAGCGTTCTTCTCTCGGCGGCCCCGCATCCCTGGCCGTCGGAGGCTGTCACCAGTACAATGACAGCCCCTATACTTACCACTCACAGCACGGCTTCCCTGTCGGCGTCCCACGTGGAGTTTTTGGCGCCCAGCGCTCCGGAGCTCCGGACCGTGGGCGCCGCCATCTTGAACTTACCATGTGACTCTGAACCACCAATGACTCTTACCTGGGTTATGCCTCCAGCCAATCAGCGCGCAGTGCGCGCTATTTAAACGCTGCAGTCCTTGCCTTCAGTACCAGAACAACTTGGTCTTCCAAGGTGCCTGGTTGCCTGTGTTCCTAGGAGTTCTCCTGTGTTCCTGGTAAACCTCTGATCCTGATCCAGTCCTGGAAACCTCTGATCCTGATCCAGTCCTGGAAACCTCTGATCCTGATCCAGTCCTGGAAACCTCTGATCCTGATCCAGTCCTGGAAACCTCTGATCCTGATCCAGTCCTGGAAACCTCTGATCCTGATCCAGTCCTGGAAACCTCTGATCCTGATCCAGTCCTGGAAACCTCTGATCCTGATCCAGTCCTGGTAACCTCTGATCCTGATCCAGTCCTGGAAACCTCTGATCCTGATCCAGTCCTGGTAACCTCTGATCCTGATCCAGTCCTGGTAACCTCTGATCCTGATCCAGTCCTGGTAACCTCTGATCCTGATCCAGTCCTGGTAACCTCTGATCCTGATCCAGTCCTGGTAACCTCTGATCCTGATCCAGTCCTGGTAACCTCTGATCCTGATCCAGTCCTGGTAACCTCTGATCCTGATCCAGTCCTGGTAACCTCTGATCCTGATCCAGTCCTGGTAACCTCTGATCCTGATCCAGTCCTGGTAACCTCTGATCCTGATCCAGTCCTGGTAACCTCTGATCCTGATCCAGTCCTGGTAACCTCTGA
Organism: Limnodynastes dumerilii; assembly: GCA_011038615.1. NCBI lineage: Eukaryota > Metazoa > Chordata > Amphibia > Anura > Limnodynastidae > Limnodynastes > Limnodynastes dumerilii. The sequence goes on along the minus strand of WWET01003085.1, from coordinate 100,061 downwards.
TCCTGATCCAGTCCTGGTAACCTCTGATCCTGATCCAGTCCTGGTAACCACTGATCCTGATCCAGTCCTGGTAACCTCTGATCCTGATCCAGTCCTGGTAA
>WWET01003085.1:67908-89215 GCA_011038615.1 Limnodynastes dumerilii | reverse complement strand
GTAAAGGCTGGGAGGGGGTCCTGCAATATCTAATTAAAACTGGGGAGGGGCTTGCAATATCTAATTAAAACAGTTTGGGGAGGGGGAGCTGCCTGAAGGGGGGCATGGAGGCCTGAAGGGGAATATGAAGGGGGCATAGAGGCCTGAAGGGGAATATGAAGGGGGATTAGAGGCCTGAAGGGGAATATGAAGGGGGCATAGAGGTCTGAAGGGGCATATGATGGGGCTCATATAAAGGGGGGGGGGAGACAGCCCAAACTTCGCCTAGGGTGCCCAGGGTCCTAGCACCGGCCCTGCCAACTTTTGATTCTTCTGACAGTTTCTGTCCGGATGGCAGGTTTCGCTTACAAGAGGGAAGGGTTTAGAATTTAGATGTAGAGTATAGGCCAACCAATCCAGATTTCTGATCCTTCTCCATTATTACATTTTTGGCTAATGTTCAGAGGAGCAGGTCAATAAATTATTCACTTATCTTTATCATATCTCTCTTGCTTGCTTTTTTAGTGCCAGGATGTTCTCTTGTGTCTTTGTGGTCAGGGTGTTGTGTCTTCCCACTGAAGACATGTTGCTACAGGTTCTGAGAATTAAGACAGCAGATAAGACAAGAAGCAATTTATGATCATTTGATTGTGTTGCAATTAAAGGCTTTCTTATATAAATATATTGGGGTATCGTGTATATACTGTCTAAAGGACTAGTTTAGAAGCCATGGTTCAGTTTTTCACTAATTAATTTCTACATTTATCTTGCATTAAGACAAAATGTTGGCAGCTTTGCATACGTACCCATGTTACCTAATTGGAACGCATTGCAATATATCTAGACTTAATTGGAGCAATACTTCTAACAGTTTCCAACAGAGGTTAGGTTGCAAATCGAAGTGAGCAAGCATGGTTCTACCACTCAGCAAGTTTAAAAAGCTATATAGGACAATCGGCATAAGGGAAGGGGGTGGCACAGAAAGCCACAGGGGCTCTATAGCTGCCAGTGACTGTGAAATAAATAAGCTTAGCTAATCACCTCTAGCAGCACCTGCTTGTGTAGTATGCCATAAACTGTTGTGGCCCATGCAAAAGTGAATTGCAGTGCTGACAGATAATTGGCTGATCAATTCCTCTCCAGCAAGGCAGCTTGTATAATATGCAGGAGCAGAATCAGCTAATGATTATCTGAGCCAATTCCTGCATAGTGCATATGCCACCACACTGGGGAGGAATCAAGAACATGACAACTGAGTGACTGAGCTTGTAAAGTAAGTGACATAGTACACAGGGAGCTGCACTGTGCATGAATGCAGGAAAATACAAAACAATACCTTTCTGCTCTGATCACAGACTGTCGGCTGAGCTTGTGTGGTGCTGCCGTCTGGAAGACGTGTGACAGACAGCAATGCACCTCCTATTAAACTCTCTTCCCCTAGAGGAAAGAAGGCAGTCAAGGTGTGTTAGCAAGGATCACAAGACCCCCATAGAGATCACTGAAGCAACTAACAACTTAGAATCTAGGCATCATAAGTTCATCAGTGCAAGGGCATTGATTAGTGGTGTGGTCAGAGATAGATGACTTAGGTATTAGGATCTAGTCCAATGATATTAAAAGCCTTGTAATGGTGGCAATCTTCTTAGTGATGAGCCATTAGTAGATATGCAAAAAGTCAAAAATGTTTACGTTTCCATTCTTAATATCACATTCTACATATTGTGTTATCAGGAATAAGGCATGCAAAAAGGCTGTAGTCAGTAGGTTTAATAGTAAAGGCAAAACATCTCTGAAGAAAAAGAATGGGCATTGTAAGGACACAATATTCCTGATCTCAGAATACAGTGGGTAGTAAGGAGGACTTCTCAATAGCCAAAAAGTTCCTATCCCTATGCAGTGTATAAAAATCAAACAAACAAAAAAACAGACTTTCCACTTACTGTCATTTAAGCTAAATATAACATTACTGGTGAGTTGAGTCACTTCATTGTTGAACTTTGGTATTAAGTAAAATGACTTCAGATTTTTGTTGCAGTTTAATCACCAAGCATCTAGACATCTCTCATGCAGAAAATAATAGAAGTACAAAAGTCTGGATTGATATGCTTAGAGAGGGAATGTTTTTATTAGAAAACGTGCAACCAAATGTAAGGATCCAGCTCAACTGCTTATACATACAGAAGATAAGGGCATTAAAGGGCTATTCGCCCGCTAAAGTTCATAGTCCAAGTCATTAGACCTTCCCATATAGTACAAACATAATACAAACATCACAATACTAATATACCATACAAACTATTTACAAACACTGGCAAAGAAAAGATAAGATGAGCTTTCTAGACCCATGCAAACCATATTGAAAAAAAAATGTAATTACCAAAAATCTAAGGGGAAGTGAGGGAGAAAGCCCATAGATGGAGAGAATGCCCCCACCGGAACCCCCACCCCCTAGGGAGGCCTCAGACCCCGCCAAAGCCTAACCCAGGGAGGGACGCCCATCTGGCGCCTCTCAATATCCCTTAATTTCCAAACCTCGTGTAGGATGTCACTCACCATCACCGTACAGGGAAGGATTTTCTGGCGGAGAAAAAACTGACACTGTGTGTTACACGTAAAATACCTAACCACTAAGATAACTAGATAAATAGTGCCCAAATTAAAAGCCCCAACTTGAGTGCCACATAAACCTAACCCGGGTAACTAAGCCCCGAAAGGCAGGGAATGCCCAAAGTACTCAAAACTCCCTTATAAACTTCCACATTGAAGGGATACCTGAGCAAAAAATGGTCTCCTCTTCCCCTGGACACTCCTCACGTGGGCAGCCACGCTCTTTGGCATTCATATACTTCAGGTTTCCTCTCATGTAAAGCTTCCCTTGAAAGGAAAGCCAGGCAATGTCCCAAAACTTTGGGGGGATCCGCCTGGGGTTAACCAAAGTTAACCCTGCCAAGCAGACATCACCTGGTCAGTCTCTCAACAACAGCTGATCATGAAAGTGGGACTGCAAAATTCTTCTTTCCAACTCCCTCCTAGAGAAGTTTTTGACTTTTTCCAATTCCAGACCCCAGCACCTTGTCATCTTCAAGCCCAGAGTCATGTAGGCCGGAAGGTAAGCATGCCTGGCCCGAAAGCTTCTAACCTTGCCTCCCTCTACCCAAGCATTGAGAAAGAGTTCTACCCATGTCTTAAAGCCACTTACCCACCGAGGAGGGTTCTCCAAATGGAGACTTCCCAAATGTAACTTCAGGAAGGTTGTCATAAAGAAAAGCACCGGGTTTACCATCCCCAAGCCACTTTCACTCCTCGGCTTGTAAGTAATAGCCCGCCTGACCAAGTTTATCCTATTCCCCCAAAGTAATTGGAAGAAAATGGCATAAACTTTAGACCACCTAGATTCCGGCACAAGGTAAACATAACTAGCATATAAAAAAACTGGAACCAGGTGGGTCCTGATAAGGCTAACCCTTTCTCTAAGAGATACCTCTTCCACACCTCTACCTTCTGGGATACCTCAACCAGCCTAAGATCCCAATTTCGGGTGGCATAATCACTGGGGCCAAAATTAATACCTAAGATTTTAATCTTCTGGCTGGCTTGGGGAGGCTGTCCAGAAGATCAAACTGGAGACCTTTCTCCCAAAACCAGAAAACCCCACTCTTTTCCCGGTTTACCAATGAACCACTGGCCTCGGAGTAGCCAGAGATAAGGCCCCCCATCTCTTCCGCCTCCTTGTTACTCGACAAGACAACAGTAACATCATCGGCGTAAGCCACAACTCTCAACGGAAGACCCGGGCCCAACTGAACCCCCCTCATAGTACTGCTCTCTACCCTCCTAACAAGGGGTTGATCGCAAACACGTACAGGAGAGGGCTTCGAGGGCAACCCTGTCTGACACCGGAGTCAACCGTGAAAGCCGGACCCACCCAACCGTTAAGCAGAGGGAAGCTCTCCACCTGCCTGTAGATGGTACGCAGCCAATCAACCACCCGCAACGGGAGAAAATAACGCAGAAGTAGGGCCCACAGGTACTCATGATTAACCCTATCAAAGGCCTTTAACCCAGTGCTAGCAGGTATTCCCCCACTTTTCGGCAAGACAACGCTCCATGGCCTCCTGGACACCAAGGACAGCACTAAAGGTGCTGCGACCCTTCACGGTGCATAGCTGAGAGGGGGAAAGCAGATGATCTGAGACCGCGATCAGTCTGTTGAAAATTACCTTGGCCAGAATCTTCCTGTCTGTATTAAGAAGGGTGATGGGGTGCCAATTCTCAATACGCAACAAGTCTCTCCCTTTAGACAGTAAAATAAGAGCGGAGGACCTCATGGAGGGAGAATCTTATTAAATACCACAAAAAAAGGGGAAGACTTACTAGTGCGCACTCTTTACAGTTATCATGGTCTCTGATGAAAATAATGTTAAAAAATTTAATTTTATTGATTACATTTTAAAATAAGAGAAGAGTTTGCGAAAAATAAAAAATAGAATATAAAGTGTGTAGTAGTTAGAAAGGTGATTAAAAATAACTAAGAGGCTCCAGCACTCCTCAATATCTGCCTATATAAATCTGATGACTGAATAGCTAATAATGGCCCAGATCCAGAACAACGCTTGTGAGCGAGTTTACGCGTGGCGGAGATGTAAAATCGCCTTTTGGTAAGTACTGTGCATGCGCACCATAGAAAATACGCTCAGTAACGTAGCGTAATTGTGAACATATGGGCCATTCACGTATGTGTCACGTAAATACTTACGTGTGGGCGTGCCAATTTTCCGTGAGTCCAAAATACGTCTGAAATACGTTAAGTAGGCGGGGGTTCGTATTTAAAGTGTACAGTATGGGCGTGCTTAGCTGCGTAAATAAGTGTTGCCCATACGTACGTGTGCGGATCACTGCGGTTACGTTGGCAAAAGTTAAGGTAGGGTTTGGAAAGCGTATCATGACAAAATACGTACGTTCAAGGGGTGTGCCTAGGGGAGTGTATAGATTATATGCACACGAAAATACGCTATGCGAATAAGCATACGGCAAACGTAGTTCTGGATCTACCCCAATGTCTCAAATCCCCTAAAAATTAATAACACAAATGAATCTCATATCAAATAGTTGGAACAAAATTAATTATTAATAATAGGAATGGACAGCAAAATGCACAATAATTGTGAGTCCAATAAATCCAAAATAATGCTACTAAAAATATATGTATTTTATAAGAGATTTAAACCAGTGGATCAATATTCACTGAAATATAATGAGGTTTTGAATAGTAATAAAGGTCAGCTGATTCTATAGAGTTGAAAATATAATGGTGTTCTGCTCCTGACCTCCTATGCCTCTTATTTACTAATATCTCAATGCTGTTAGCATTTAAAATGTCCTATGAATATTTGTGTACCCTAAATCTCTCACTATATGGCAATTGTATGCCGAAGTGAAGCATTTATTTAACACTTTAGGTCCATTTATTTCATACTTGAGTCCATTATCTATATAGAAGCAGATGGCTTGTCATTTGTGAATCTATGATTCTCTAGCAATTTTGGCATAAGAAGCTGGTATAGTAGGACATTTTGAACCAGTTTTAATTAGTTAGAATCAACATTACCTATTTCTAATCTGGATATCTAATTTTTGGCATTATATTTTCAACTTTATAGAATCAGCTGACCTTTATTAGTATTCAAAACCTCATTATATTCCAGTGACCTATTGGTCCACTGCTTTAAATCTCTTATACAGTCATCAGATTTATATAGGCAGATATTGAGGAGTGCTGGAGCCTCTTAGTTATTTTTAATCACCTTTCTAACTACTACACACTTTATAATCTATTTTTTATATTTCGCAAACTCTTCTCTTATTTTAAAATGTAATCAATAAAATTTAATTTTTTAACATTATTTTCATCAGAGACCATGATAACTGTAAAGAGTGCGCACTAGTAAGTCTTCCCCTTTTTTTGTGGTATTTAATAAGATTCTCCCTCCATGAGGTCCTCCGCTCTTATTTTACTGTCTAAAGGGAGAGACTTGTTGCGTATTGAGAATTGGCACCCCATCACCCTTCTTAATACAGACAGGAAGATTCTGGCCAAGGTAATTTTCAACAGACTGATCGCGGTCTCAGATCATCTGCTTTCCCCCTCTCACCTTTCTAACTACTACACACTTTATATTCTATTTTTTATATTTCGCAAACTCTTCTCTTATTTTAAAATGTAATCAATAAAATTTCATTTTTAACATTATTTTAATCAGAGACCATGATAGCTCCAAAGAGTGCGCACTAGTGATTCTTCCCCTTTTTTTTGTGTCCAATTCAGTTTGAATCACAGCAGCGCCACTGAACTTGAATATTATTATATGTAAGATATTGTTACTGTTATAAAGTCTTTGGAACTACATTGTCACTGTGCCGGTGCAGAAAATATATCTTTCACAGTCTCATTAAATACCTCCATAAAGTGCGGGCCCAGGCTGTCCTTAAAGGTCTTCAAGAACTCAGAGGTTAAACCATCCGGGCCTGGTGACTTTTTAATAGACAAACTGTCTATAGCAACTCTGACCTCTACCACAGTTATTTCCCAGCCCAAGGTGTCAAGCAAGCTACCATGGGCTTCAAGACCGGGTGTCTCCCTCAGGAACCGATCCATCCTCTCTCTGATCAGCGGCTGCTCGGACAAAAGATCAGAGTAGAAGGATTGCACAACACCAAGGATGCCTCCCCTATCCACCCGAAGCACACCCCCAGCATCATACAGACCCCTTACCTCCTTAGCATCAACAGCTTTCCTGCAGTTCTGGTAAGGATCGGGCGAGTGGTACTTCCCATAGTCTCCAGAACCAGGGAGGCAAATCTGTTGTACTGTATCTCCTTCATCTGAGCCTTCACTCTGGAAATCTCCCCACCATCTCCTCACCCAGAAATCAGAAATGCAAGTTTCCTTCTCAAGGCTCAGAAAGAGTTCTCCTTTAACAAGTTCTGATGTGCTACGAGGCTGCGAAAGAAGCTTTGAGTCCGCCTCTTAAATACCTCCCACCACTCAGACCTATACCAGCCAACCTCCAGAAGTGACTCTTGGGATTCAAGGAAGTCCTTAAAGGACTGTCTGATCACTTCCTCCTCCAGGAGCTTAGAGCTAAAGCGCCAAAGACCCCTACCTTTCTGGGGGGTTTCTGAAGCACTCAAGGTGACACTCAGAAAAATGTGATCAGAGAACTCAATAGGCGTCAGCACAGGGGCCGCGGTCTGCAAGCTTTCCTTAACAAAAAAACTATCTATTCTAGAACTACAACTACCTCTATAATAGGTGAAACCCGTGAGGTCTGGTGAATGGCGAACATGCACATCCACCAGGCCAGCCTGACTAACCAAACTAACTATAAAATTTGCATCATAGCCCAGGGTAGTCCTTGATCCCCCCCCCTGTCTTTGGGCCTAATAATGGTGTTGAAGTCACCATCAAAGACCACCTGCCAGGTCATAAAAAGATATGGTTTAATCTCCCTGAAAAGACACATCCTGTCCCACTTTGTTTGGGGACCGTAAAAATTCATGAGCTGTAGGACGTAACCCCTCAGGATGATGTTCAGAATTATGCATCTACCTACCCGTAGTTCTATAACCCGCTGAATGATTATCATGCCGGTATAAAGTACCGCACACCCCACCGTACGGCTCGGCCGCAAGATACCAGTAGGAGGGCCCACGCCTCGACTCCCGTTTTGCTTTCTGCAGATCGGCAAGCGATCCCAGTCTGGTCTCCTGCAAAAATAAAAAATTTGCCTCAATAGTGCTGAAAAAATCAAAAGCCATGTAGCGAGCACGTTCGGAAAGTATGGAAGCCACATTAACGGTAGCAAACCTTATGGGGTGGGAAGTCATCTTTCAGGGTGATAGAAGTAGGATCCAAATGATCCAGGGACATCCTCATTTATATTGAGGGTAGCTAATTCATCCTCAGGGGTTTTCTCAGGAGTTTCCTCAGGTAGGGGTAACTCCATTTGTTCCACATCCCCACTGTCACTGTTACCCTCAGCTAACTCCGGGACAGGATGTACAGGAACTAATGGGGTCAGGGCAGAGGGTCCTGAGACCTGAGAATCTAAACTAAAAACCTCAAGGATTTGTAAGCCAGGCTCAGGGGGGTCAGGGGCAATGGGCACCTGAAGGCCTGGGTCAACAACAGAGATGGGGACAGGGGAAATAACAGAAGGCGAAGGGAGAGACTCAGAAGGAAGGAAAGGGACGGTAGAAACATGAGGGGTAGGATCTGGGGTACAACGGCCAGGCCGCAGTTCAGGCACCATCTCTTCTACAGATTTGTTCTGGGAGACTACAGCCACATTTTTGATGTATTATAATCCTGCAGAGACTTTATTTTTGCCCTTAGCTCTAGTTTCTGAATTGCCCATATCTCTACGAAGGGACACACTCTTCCTCTTTATGCTAGGATGATTGGTTTTCTGAACCAGCTCACCATTACTTATAACTTCTCCCTCTTCCCCCTCATCACTAGACAGTTCATCAAATCTATTAGTAATAACAACCGGTACCCCACCAACCCCCTTCAAAAGCCTTTTAACTTTCCTACTACAAAAAGGAGCTCCAATATAAAATTGGAAGCTAACAACAGAGTTTCCTAAGCGCCAGTCAATCCGATGAAAAAGCAATATATATGTATAGCCACATATATTGCTATTTAACGCACAATGATATAACGATGCAGAGATTCAGGATAAAATGCCACAACAAAGAAACATTCCTTATATCTCCATAACAATGGAGGTATAGGGAAATCCAAATCTCCGCTAACCTCTAACATACAGTCTCATATGGATGAACACAGAATGTCAATATGTTTCCATGTTCAGAAGGCAGTTACGAGTAAGGTTACCCGATATGTACATCCCTAATCCGGGTAACTCACAGTTAGTAGTTGGCAGAGAAGAGTCCGTTTCCACTATTGGTGCAGGGTATAGTTCCAATCAAGTATATAGCGTCCTTGTGCGTGCCCACTTGTTCCCTAGAAGTGGGCGGATGTTTAAAGTTCTCCCTTTGCTTCAGCCATGGGAAACTTCCTGCGTCCTATGTCAATCGTCCAGTTGCTGGTGGCCAATGGGTGGAGGGGGCTGGATTCGGTGATAGCCCCTCCCCTCTTCTATAAAACACACCTGATCCAGTGGGAAGGTAGTCTGGAAACGCAGGATGCTGGCGGGAACCCCAGCCGGCAGAACAAAAGGAGGAAATCCACACGCCAGGCAGCAGGAACAAAAGACTACCTTCCCACTGGATCAGGTGTGTTTTATAGAAGAGGGGAGGGACTATCACAGAAACCAGCCTCCTCCACCCATTGGCCACCAGCAACTGGGAGATTGACATAGGACGCAGGAATTTTCCTGTGGCTGAAGCAAAGGGAGAACTTTAAACATCCGCCCACTTCTAGGAAACAAGTGGGCACGAGGACGCTATATACTTGATTGGAACTCTACCCTGCACCAATAGTGGAAACGGACTCTCCTCTTGCCAACTACTAACTGTGAGTTACCCGGATTACGGGTGTATATATCGGGCAACCTTACTCGTAACTGCCTTCTGAACATGGAAACATATTGACATTCTGTGTTCATCCATATGAGACTGTATGTTAGAGGTTAGCAGAGATTTGGACTTCCCTATACCTCGATTGTGACGGAGATATAAGGAATTTTTCTTTGTTGTGGCATTTTATCCTGAATCTCTGCATAGTTATATCATAGTGTGTTAAATAGCAATATATGTGGCTATACATATATATTGCTTTTTCATCGGATTGACTGGCGCTTATAAAACTCTGTTGTTAGCTTCCAATTTTATATTGGAGCTCCTTTTTGTGTGTTTCTACGTATTTGTATGGGTTTTCGGTGTATATTTCCCTGTCTTATACAGAGTATTTAGAGCGAGCATCATTAGTGCTTATTAGGGGCTTTTAATTTTTTGGCTTGATAATATTCCTACTACGTTTTGGCTTTATAAACTCCTCAGCAGGCTGTACACTAGTGGACTGTGTCCTAACGGGTTTCACCACACCTACCGGCTGACCCCCTGTCTGCATCTTCTCAACAGCCCTAGTGACCCACGCAGCCTGCTCCGCAAGGGTTAAAGTCACCCCAGATGCCTCCACCGCTCAAAAGCCCAGACGAAGACATTATCAGGAACATCCTCATTGTGGGCGGCATGAGGGCAGCTACTGAAGGGGTGGCCCTCTTCACCACACAAATTGCAGCGGATTTTAAAGCACGCGCTTGCCTGGTGCCCTACATCACCGCACAGGGAGCATTTGGTAACGGGACAATTCTGGCTTATATTCCTAAAATCCCCACAGCAATGACACTTGCAGTGCTGGCCAGGTTAGAAACACTGAATTTGATCCCTGCCAATGAACGCCGCAGATGGTATATAGGCAGCACTGGCCCCCGAGATCCTCAGCTTCACTACCGCTGACCAGCCACCACCCCCACACATGCATCGACGGGTCTGGGACTTTAACTAATGGGGATAATATATCGGCATAACAGATAAACCAGTAGGTGAGATCAGCTACCGGTATGGACTCATTTCCAAAATAGTAATTTTGATGCGCTCTTGTCGGGTCACCGTGAAGGCTTTAAAGCCTGCCAAAAAGCCAATATCTTTCCTTGCTGGCCACCTGAGCCAGAAAGCCTGCAGCCCTTGATAAAACAAAAAACTAACCTTCTATAAACAAGCAAAAAGGACAGGGGGCAGAGAAACTGAAATCTGCAATAAGCTTGCCCAGAAATTCTGCTCTGGATTGGGGAGAAAATTATAAAAACACAGCAAAAAATAATTAAATAATAAAAATTGAGGAAAAATAAATAATACAAAATAAAATAAAAAAAAACTAGTAAATACAAATGAATGAATTCAAAAGCAGCCAAGTAGCTTAAAAGTATATCATCTTTAATATAGACAATTAAGATAAAATAATATAACAACAATCCACTACTGCAGTGAAAAGATATAACAAAGTATCCAATATAGAAATCTTCACCTGGAAAAATAACCTCAGTAGGTAAGATACAGCACATATGTTATAGTCCCCACTAAAAGAAAGAAATGCTGGATGGGGGAGAGCCTTGCCCAACATACTTTAATTGCACAGCATTGCACCGCCTAGGGGGCTGACCCCTAAAAGACCCAAAATAGGAGGCCCGGCCTTGCTGCGGCTGTTGCTGCGGCTGTTGCTGCTGTCTTTGCTGCTGCCCCTGTCTAGACCTGCCAGACACCATATTTGCATACGAGAACACAACTAGGGAGATATTGGGGGCGGTACCACTTGCATGCTCACTCTCTGCCACACAGACCTCCTTCCCACCTTGAGGGCTCGGCCCACTGAGATCCAGTACTAGATACCGGGGCAGACATGGGCAACATGCTGGGCATTCTCACTGCAGTCTTTTCAATGAGTTCCAGTGCTGCCCTTGTCCCTGCAGCAACTTTCAGAGGACCGAATATTGATTCTACCACCGCTACCTGCACCTCGCTCAGATTTTGATTTATCTAGCAGTTTAGCATCCATTCCAGGTTTGATCTCTTGCTGCACCTTGGGTCTTACTACAGTGGACACAACAACATTGGTGGGTGGGGCCCCAACTGCTTGCAACATGCTAGTAGAGTCTTGCTGCACAGGGCTACTAGGGACTCTATTGTGATCAACCTCTGCACTCAAGGTATGAACAGCTTTATCATTTGTTTTGCTGATCACTGCTTTAACACCCATATTAGTTTTCATCACTGACTTCCCAACACTACACATGGGTTTACCTACAGGCAGCACATTAGCATTTTCAGTAAGCACAGTATTAGCCAGCATAACATTGGTGCACACTTTTGCATAATCCTTATTAACTGGCTTCACAGCCAACCCTTCTGCCTGTTCATTAACCACATCAGTGCCAGAGACAACCATGGGCTTATCAGGCAATATGCAGGCCAGGGTTAATTGCTGCTCATTAGCCATATCATTAGTCAGCATTGAGTCCTCCACAGTCACAGAGGTCTTGAATAACGGCTGTGCTACCGAGACCAAAGTACCATGCACTCCCACTGCCAACAGCACTAGGATAGTGGGGCCGGATCCGACCACATAACCCACTGCCACCGAAACCCGCTTCTCCCCAGCGCCACCCGCAGTAGCGCACTAATCAGCAGCCGTGGGCTCCCCTTCCAGGCGGCGTATCACATTATACAGACCTGCATCCACCTCCAGACAGGCATGCACAGGTTTAGCATGCTGATCTATGGGAGCTGTAGAGGTGAGCTGACTCTCCACATCCTGCTGGCCTGCAGGGATCTCAGATGCAGGATGGCTCACACCAGATTCCAAGGGACTCACACTTTGCAGACATGCTGACACACATGGTGTAGGTAGGTTTCTTCCTAAACTTGAAGGACTTGCTGCCTGCTGGACACAGGTAGACCAATTTCCTTGCTGATTTTCTCCAGGTCCCGAGCAACACGGTCTGCTGATCCTCCGGAGCAGCAAGAGTAAGTTGGTTCTCGGCAGACACCTCCAGGCTGGAAAGCAGATTCCTGAGGGCCTTCTCCTTCTCCTCCAAGATCTCCTCCAAAGCAGTGATCTCCTGGCTTATAGCGGGCCTTTCACTGCTGAAGGCATTATTCCTTTTCTTGCGCCTATAGGCAATTTGGATTTTTAGCCTCTGAATCTCCTGGTCAGAGGCATCCACATTTCCAGAATGACAGGCAGGGTCGCCAAGTCTTGCGGATCCCGCACTGATGGCCTGAGTTTTAGGTGCCACTAGGCCACAATTTGCCTCTCCAGAGGCCTCCTTCATCACAACGCTTGGACCGAGCTGTGTGGTAAGTACCACTCCACTCACCCCCCGGATCGCCATATGGTAAGTGGGGGAAAACAGAATATTCCAGCCCGGTGTCTTTTCCCCAGCCAAGCTGGGGCCAGGCAAGATGTTACCTGGGCCCGGACCAGGCACAGAAGCCTGGGGGCTCTCCTGGGGAGGGATCCCAGGAGGCTCCATCACTCTCCAGGCACAACCTGGAGCTCACAAGGGCTTTTTCAGGAGCTTGCACTCACACGTCTACACAAAGAGAGGGAACGCCTATACTGTAAATTCACCCACTTGCAAACTCAACTCAAACTTCTGCCGGGTGTGCTATTCCTTAGGATTGGATAGGTTATAGGACCTGATTCACAACTAAGTAAGAACAGGATTTAAGTGCATATATTTAAGAACAGTTAAACTGAGCATGCCCAGAACTCAAAACTACGCACTTAAACTATGTAAGAATGATTCACAGATAAGAACGACTACTTAGGAATGATTCATGCTTAGTAACATAATGACTTAAGCATGCATTGCTAGAGGGGCAAGACTCTTAATGCAAATGAGCAGCATTACTAATGTACAGTATGGGCGTTCCTCAAGACTTAAGAATGATTCACAGTTAAGAAAGCCTTGTGCAGAGAAACTTACGCACGGGAAAATATAAGAATGCCCCCTACCATTCTTAAGTTGACACCCGCATGGTTAACAGAAAGCTAAAGCCACATGGCTTTTTGTTTGTTCAGCATGCTGCTGCGTGTTTATAATGAATGCATGTGTTCACTTTGAGTGGAACAGTTAGGGCCTGATTCAAGAGAATCACAGCCCACGATAGACGGGAAAATGTTTGCGGTGTACATTTTCCCGTCTATGGGGCAGATCCAGAACAACGTGCGAATTTACGCCTGGTGGACAAGTAAAATCACGATTTTGTATGTACTGCACATGCATATGACATTTGATAGGCTACGTAACGTAACTCTGAGTGTATGGGCCATTCAAGGATTATTTGCATAAATTCATACGTGGGGGCATGCCATTTTTACGTGAGCCAAAAGTACGCCTAGTTACACAATGTAGGTGGGGTTTTTCATTTAAAGTGTACAGTATGGGCGTGCTTAGCTGCGTAAGTCCGCATTGCCTATCCGTACATGTGCGGACGAGAGCGGTTACGCGGCCAAAAGGTAGGGTTTGAAAAGCGGAAATCGGTCAAAATACGTACATTCAAGGGGTAAGCCTAGGGGAGTGTATAGAAGGTACGCACGCGAAAATACGCTACACTAGTAACCGGATTGCAAGCAGAGTTCTGGATCTACCCCTATTATGTTAGGCACTGCAGCTGAGGCTGGATATGATGATATTACTGGAGCTGTGCTGGAACCAGGAGACATAGCAGTGCTGAGGCCAGAGATGATAAGACACTGAAGCTAGACACAGAGAGAGAGGTAGGAACCAGTGAAAGGTATCTGGTAGCATAATAAGTAGCTGGAACAGAGTAGTGAAACACAACCAGGAACCAAGGAACCAGGGAGCCAGAACACACGAGCGAGCTCAAGGACACGAATCAGCAGACATAGACAATCTATTGGAAGTGATGTCAGGCAGGCCCTTAAATAGTGCAGATGAGTGAGAAGTTCAGCAAGGCAATCAATAGCACCTGTGACATGCCTGCAGCAGAAGTGCACACCTGCAGTGTTTGAACTGAAAGGAGTCATGTGACTAGAAAAAGGTAAACAAAGGAACTATAACGTGCAGAGGGGATATAGCAGAATCATAACATATGTCAGCCTAATTCCTCATCTTGTGTGCAGAATTCCTAACCGTGGATCTGGCCCCTGGAATTTTAAAATATGAGGAAATCAGGTAATAAAAAGTACACCTGGCAAAACTACGTTGAATTTTAGGGGGAGTCAAATGAACTTTCTCAACATGCAAAAAGGTAAAACTTTCCTTTTTTTATTGCACAGAAATATTGACCAGCTTTATACTTGGGCCAGATCCAGACTTAAGAACGCATGATGCATGCGTAAATCTGGCTGTGGGAATGCACTGCGCATGCGCATGGCAGATGTTATGCATCATAACTCTGAGCATACATAACTTGTTCATAACTATGTACAAAGGGGCGTGTCATCCCTACGCAAACCAGAAATACGCATTGTAGGTGGAGGAAGGCATTTAAATTGGACAGTATGGGCTGGATTAGGCACTTATGTACGGCAAGGCGATACATACGACCAGAGATACACATGGAACAGTTAAGGTAGGGTTTTGAACTCATAAATCAGCTAAATTACATGCTTCGAGGGGAGAGCCTGGGGGAGTGCATTATACTTCGAGGTGCATAACTACGTTACGCTATCATACTTAAAGTGAACTTAAGTCTGGATCTAGCCCATCGCCTCTAAACTGTTATTCTGTTTGCAACAAATTAAAATTCCAAATGGTTTTACCCAGGTCTCTGCACTATCATCTGACAAATAACACAGGAAGGCTTCTTAATGCAGAGAGAGAAGAAAGAATGATCCGGATTATGCTACACATACTTAGACAAAATAGTGAACATGGAATAAGGACAAAATAGGACATTGCAATGTAGATGTAAATAGTTCAATGAAAATATAGGTTAAATGTGTTGTCCTGGCAATTAAAAACAACTTTTTTTTAATAAACCCACCTTGATAAGCATGTACAATAGTAATCAATTTTCAATGGATAACCAGAAATAGTATCATATGATTACCTTCTGCTGCCATCCATTTCTTGCGGCTCAGAATCAGAATAAGGTGTAAGAGCAGAGTGTGATTAATTGACTCGATGCATGTTTAATTCTTATCTGGGGATAAGAAAGATCAAACCGTAAATGTAAGAATATTTTTTATATTTTTGCATTTAAATTTTAAAATGTTTAATACTTTTTTGCACACTATCAGTCTTTGCACTGTATGGTATTTTAGTCGCAGGATGTAGTGTACAATACAGATATTCAGTTTGTAGTTTACCAACCAGAGTAGGTCACACAGTAAAGTTCTCCACTGCAAAGAAAACATCTTAGCTGAAATGTGTTAAACACACAATTTTCAGTATGTCAACTTCTGTCTCCTTGCAACATTCGTTTAAGAAAATACTGCTTATCAAGTTCTCCAGACTTCAAACTTTCTATTAACAGGAATAATTCACTTGGAAAGAAGTAGATTGTGTCCTTATTTTTCCAGTGGAAAACCATTTAAATAGGGTTTGATATAGTAATCTAAGTTTGGATTCAGTGTTCAGTAGAAAACTCAAGTGCTGCAAAGAAGTCCAAAGCATTTGTTTGACATTATTGAATGCTAAACTGTTTTCAAGATACAGGCATCAAACTGACATAGCAATTTTTGCTTCAAATAGACTAGCATTGATAAATATCAATACTTAAAATGCAATAAAACATGCTTAAATATTTATTAAAAAAAATAATACTACCAAAGATTTGTAAAAGCATAAAGCTATTGTAGATTTTTTAGAATTAATTAAGTTATTTTATAAAAGTGATTTATTTTGATGAATTTTTATGTAAGTCTTATATTTTACACAGTGCTTTACAGAGGCTTTTTTGTCGTTGAAATAAGTCTTTGTGCCACTGCAGCTTATTATCTGTGTTCTACACCACATAGCAACACATCTTTGAACTGTGTTAAATAATTGTAAAAGAACTCAAAAACATAGGAGAAAATATAAGTGCGACCCAATTTGTAATTGAGACATGACCAAATTTCAAGTATTACTGCATTGTTCAGGAATGGGTATTATATAATTTAAGCATGCTTTGTATACTCATTGCTAGATAAATATTTTTAAAGGTATCATGCTTTAAGGCAAAAAGCTGATATACCTAGACTATCTGCACAAGCATAAGTAACATTTCCATACTTTTATTGGAGAAATTTACATAGTTAACTGTTACTATATTGTTCTTATATTACTATGAAGTGTCAGTCTTCAGCTTTCTCTTGGACTTATATACTCTGCAACTCAGGGGGTAGTCAGTCTGTAGCTTTTGAGCCATATGAACTTTTATACTGGATTTTAATATTTTTATTTATAAAGCACCACAAAGCATCTGCTAGATGGAGGGAAGGTAGGAAGAGGTGTGGCCATGATAGGGGTATGAGGACAGGAGAAAGGTGTGTCCTGCTTGTGTGAGCTAACATGGTAAGTGGGATGGGGTGAACAGACAGAAGGGATGAAGGGGGGAAGACTGGGTAATCTTAGGTTGAAGAAAAGTAGGTTAATCTGAAGAAGATGATAGGGGTATGAGGACAGGAGAAAGGTGTGCCCTGCTTGTGTGAGCTAACATGGTAAGTGGGATGGGGTGAACAGACAGGAGGGATGAAGGGGGGAAGACTGGGTAATCTTAGGTTGAAGAAAAGTAGGTTAATCTGAAGAAGTGAATTTTTAGGGGTTGTTTGAAGGCTTGGAGGGTGGATAGCCTAGCAGACTGGGGTAGGTAATTGCAGTGCAACAGGATGGCATGGGAAAAGTCTTAAATGTGGGAGTGAAAAGTAGTTATCAGGTGGGAGGTGAGGCAGCATGCCTCAGCTGAGCAGAGCAGAGCAGATAGGAGGGAGATGAACCAGGAGAGGTATTGAGCAGTGGAGAAGGAGAGAGCCTCATAGGTTGTAGTGAGAGAGGGGAGGTAGAGGTAGAGCATTGGTAGAGGAAAATTAGTCTGGATGATGCATTTAGTATAGATTGAAAAGGAGTAAAATGGGCCAGTGGGAGACCAGTGTGCAAGACAACAGTAGTCGAGACGGGAAATAATGAGAGGGTGAATGAGCATTTTAGTGGCATAAAAGGATAGGAAGGGTCTGATGCGAGCTATGTTGCAGAGATGAAAGTAGCAGGATAGTAAGAGGGTACAGATGTGAGGTGTGAATGAGCGTGAGGTATCTACGATGACAGCCAGGCATCTAGGATTATACCTAGGGTGATAGAGGAGATGGTGGGGATGATAATGGTCATGGAGATATTAGGGGTTCCATGGTGGAGGGAAGACAATGATTTCTGTTTTACTTATATTAAGCTTCAGGAAACACTGAGACATCTGACTTTCTAGAGGTGCTAGTAAAAGCTGCAAGAGCTGATGGGGTTACCAAGAGAGGAGGTGTAGAGTGTGAAGAGAAAGGGACCAAAGACCGATGCCAGAGGCAGACACGTATGGAAAAAGGAGTTGCAGGGTAGGAGGAGCTAGAGATTGAGACAGAAAAGGAGCCATCAGAGAGATAGGAGGTTAACCAGGAGTGGACAGCACCAGTAAGGCCTAGAAAGGGAAGGGTTTGGAGCAGGAAAGGTTGATAAATAGTGTCAAAGGCAGCGGATAGATCAAAGAGAATGAGAAGGAAGAAGTTGGGGAGAGGAGATCATTGGTGAACTTTGTAAGGGCAATTTCGGAGGAGTAGAGGGGCTGATTATACCGCTGTAAACTAGCCATTTAAGTAGCTTGGAAAGGAAAGGGAGGAGTTCATTTACTCATGCAGGGTCATATGGAAGACCTTTTTTTTACTGGTTGGCATCCTTGTTGCAGATGGTAGAAATTATTGGGCTAAAGTCATGTATGCTTACACAACCATTTAAGTTTAGTTTAGCTACATCTAAACAAACATCTAAAAGTTTGCTATGTTTGTCCAACCAATAACTCCTTTAGCCCACGTGACCTAACAAAGCATGTTAATGCACCATTAACGTAAGGAAATGCCTGTGACCAAACAAAAAAAAAAAGAACCTATTGGAAAAGACTTAATAAAAACTCCACTGTGTGTCTGAAATGGTAACACATAGACAGAAAAACCCTGTTTGACAGTTTGGTAATCTGTAGTTGTAACATCTGTCATCAAAACAGTCATAACAGAGGGTGTCAGTAAGAAAAAAGTGGCTGCAAATATATGATAGAACAATGTTTTGCCTGGACTACGTATTTAAAAGAATTCTGCATGTCTTAAGAAAAATCTCTATAACATTTCACTATCAATAGAAAAATATGTAAGTGGATGTGAAGTTATAAGGGCATTCAGACTTCATGGGATTCCTTTGCTAATCTCATCCAAGCAGGAGATGAAGGGTTAGAACTGTGCTGGTCGTTGCTGCCAAGTTGCTCCCTGGAAGTACAACAGAGGGTGTTTCTTTGTAGTGTGGACCAATTATTATGCCAACTAAAAAAGGACAGTGGAAGGTGACCCAACCAATTAGATGCAGTGTACAAACATCACAAATGTTAAAAAAGTATCAAAGTCATCCAGCTTCAAATAATCTTTACTAATGGTATAACAGCAAAAGAATGATAAAAGTATTTTCCAATGTACTACTGTATCAAAATAATAATCTTTGCAAGGAATTGAATATTCTTCAGCAATCATTTGCATTAATATGTAATTTTTGCATAAAACCCCAGGGACAATTTCTACTTGCATCTGTCGATTAAATAAATCAAAAATTATTTTTTATCAGCAAGCTCCATATCATTGCTAATAACTTTCCCTTCTTTCGTCTCACGATATGTGTCTGCTGGGTTCCTTTGATGTGAAGTTGTTTAAGAAAATCCTGTTGAGTTAAATAGTTTTAGGAGATTATTTTTGTTGTTACAGCAGGAAATATCCTCTTGAAGAATACGTTCCCATGAATACTGCAATCATTTGTTCCTTACAAGTGCCTCTACACAAAGTAGATTAGCAGAAAATCTGTGATCCTGTGTTTTTGTTCATTTTATGAAGATGTTCTGTGACAATGACAATCACACTCCAGCATGCAGCACAAATAGACAGTGAAACAATGGACGGATGAGTGTATATGAAAAGTTCTTATTGCAACTGTCTCTCTAAATCAATTGTTATTGACCCTGGAGTGACATTTTGATAAGCCCCAAATGTCTGAATTTTTATATCCTTTTCCTGCCTAATCTGCTGTTGCCCTTTCAAATCTAAAATGGTAATTTACATGAAAAAGACACATAATAGAACATGTAGTTTTATGGGTTAGAAATCCTGGGTCTTGTTAAATAATAATGAATATTTACAGTACTTTTTTTTTGTTAAAATCAGTTTTGTGGCAAAACCTTTAATGTAGTTCCACTAACATCCAGCTTGTGTCAGGTAATTACCTACTGTAGACGTCAGCTGCTATTGCTTGGTTAGGACTTGTCTATAAAAGCTCATGTTCATAGTTAGTATGGGATTGGCCAGCAGGGGAAGACTTTGGTGTTAATTGGTCAGTTTAGCATATATTACAATATGTGGAACTTATATTTCATGTACAGCTTTAAGTATAAAGAATAACATTAAAAATAAATTTAGTGAGTACACAGGATAAAATATATTTTTGTTTATAACATGTGGTCACAGCCCAGTTTTCACATCTTTATATTCATTAAATACTGCATTTTTGTTATGTATTAGTTATGCCTTGCATTGACTTTGCTTACCATAACATGTTGCATTAGCCTTGCTCACCACCATAATTGTGCTAACCCCACCCACTTTCCTGTTGACCCCACCTAAAGTTGATTTGGTTCCGCCCACAAAAGACTACTTCTAGAATTTTTTTCCAGGGCCACTTTAATTTCTTAAGACAGGGGTCAAACACTCCCCAAGCCAGTTGCTCCCATAAGACCCAAAGCATAGAAATAAGAGTAAATGTGAGAAACTATTTTCCATGTCATGAAACTGCCTCATAGATGGGTGTATTTTGCAAGTGCTATGTTGCAAGTTCACCTGTAAGCACTTAAGGCAAGAAGAAAGCCGGGACAGAGTGGAGGAGTAGGAGCAGGTGCAGGGACAAGGAAAGAAAATAAATTAAAATGTATTATACCTGTTTTAATAATTTTGCAAATGATATAGCCAAAGTAATTGTGCTAAATGCATCATTGCTAAATTAGTTACCGTTGCTACAGCAATCAAAACTAATGGACTGATAGACAATCATGAGTGGAGATGGAGACTGTGCATATTTTTTCCAAAGTTTAGAAAGTGGTTGAGATTTGAGTAACAAATTTGGAAAGTTAAATAAGTAAATAGAGAAATCATATTTTCTTTTGTCTTGTTTAACAGACAATTTTTTTTATTGTTTAATCTTGGAATATGACTAACCTTATAAATTATGTATTCTTATTGTAAACTAAATAAAAAAATGATAATAATTATTCACATAAAAAAATAGAAAAACATAATTTATAAATTACAAATTTTAGTAAGATATTGAATAATTTGCACTCATAAGGCCTGATCCAGAACAACGCCCGCCGTCGCTAGGACGGCGGGTGTAAGCGTAAGATCGGCTTTTCAGCCGATCTGTGCACGCGCCGGGCAGATGTTGCCCGGCGTCGCTACTGCAACGCCCGATCGTGGATCAGGCGTCCGTAGCAGCGCCGTAGGGACGCTGGAGGGGACGTCCAGGTTAGTGTAGGTGGGCGGGGGGAGCTAGTTTAATGAGGGTGG
>WWET01003085.1:41643-61109 GCA_011038615.1 Limnodynastes dumerilii | reverse complement strand
GGAGGGGAGGGGGGAACAGAATAAGGGAGTACAGCTTATATGTAATTACTCCTGGTCTGTTACATTCAGAGGGAAAACATGAAATATTTATGCTGATCATAGAAAAGGGGTGGGGGGGGGGAGGGGGGAACAGAATAAGGGAGTACAGCTTATATGTAATTACTCCTGGTCTGTTACATTCAGAGGGAAAACATGAAATATTGCATTTATGCTGATGAGCTTGGGGTCACACTGAATGTAGAAGGAGTACAGGGAGAGCAAGATTGAATTAGGTTGAAATAATCAGAGGAGGTTTTGAATTCCATCCATGGGAACCATGTTGCTGCAAAGTTCGCGTTGTTGTCTTCCATATGCATATATTGATCCACCCTATTGACTCAATCACAAATGGAAGGGGGTGAAGAGGATTTCCAACAGGCTGGGATAAGTGCTTTAGCGGCACTGCTTAAATGTTGGAACAGAGACCTTCTAGCAGTAGAGGGCGACATCTGGGATAAGCTTAAGAGCCAAATCTCTGGGGTCAAGGGGATGTTTTGGCCTATAATTTTCTGTGAGATATCATGTATAGACTGCCAATATGATTTGATTAGCGGACATGTCCACCAAATATGTAAAAGAGTGCCTAGGGTTTCACCGCAATGCCAACATAAGGGAGATTGGGCATGACTTATATGGCGTAATGCGAGGGAACTCTGTACCATCGGGTCAATAGCTTATATTGTGTTTCAATTACATTGAGGCTTAGAGAGCAGGCGTGAGTCACCAAAAATATTTTATGCCACTCCTCTTCTGACAAAGGAGAGGGGA
Organism: Limnodynastes dumerilii; assembly: GCA_011038615.1. Taxonomy (NCBI): domain Eukaryota; kingdom Metazoa; phylum Chordata; class Amphibia; order Anura; family Limnodynastidae; genus Limnodynastes; species Limnodynastes dumerilii. The sequence continues at coordinate 60,302 of WWET01003085.1, read as the reverse complement.
GGTCTCTGTTCCATGCCTCTATAAAGGGTAGAGGAGGGGATTTCTCCTCTTGACTATCAATAAGGAGACAGTAGAGGCGTGAGACTGCATGCGGTGTAGGTGTTGGGGAAGAGTAGAGAACCTCAAATGGAGTCCGCAGTCTCCGAAAATGTAGTGATTCCTTAGAGTTAAATACAAAGTGTCTTAGGATATGCATAGTTCAGGATCTGCCCCAAAGTGTCTTATTTGGAGATAAACCCAGAATTCCTTCTGGGGGATAGGGCCCTTTTGTTGCAGTTCGTTAAAGGAAACAGGTGCTCCACCCTGCACCAGCTGGCCCACCCTGCTTATGCCTGCTCCAACCCATGTTTTCAGAGCTTTAGGATTGTACCCAAGGGGAAAATGCGCATTATGGGTTAAAGGCGTAAAGGGGGAAAACTTTGATGAGAGCTTTTCCCTTCGACTCAGGCGTCTCCAGAGGGATAATGTGGGGCTTATAGTAGGATGGTTAAGGGAGAGAATACTGGACAACCAAGGTGAAATATGAAAGGGAACTTGGGAGAGTATATTCTCAAGAATACACCATTGTTTAGAGGATGAACTTTTAACCCAGTCCAGGAGTCTACTCAAATGTACTGCATGATAGTATAACTTAAGGTTGATAAGTTGAAGGCCTCCACAAGATTTTTGTCCGGTTAGGATATTCATTTTACACAGAGCACGCTTGCCTTGCCGTATAAAGTTATAGCATAGGTGCCGGAATTCAACAAAGAGGGTATGGGTAAGGCCTGTAAGAGATAGAAGAATTTAGGGAGGGTATTCATTTTGATAATACTAATTCTCCCAAACCATGAAAACCATTTAGGGTTCCATCTTTGGAAGTCTAATTTAGTTTTTTTCAATAAGTTAGGGAAATTGGCTTGGTAGAGGTCATTGGCTTTGGGGGTCAAGAAAACTCCTAGATACTTAAAGCCAGAGGGATTCCATTTAAAGGGAAAGGTCAAGTACAAACCCCAGCGTGTCTGGGGGTAGATTTAAAGGGAGAGCCACAGATTTGTCGCAGATTATTTTAAAATTGCTGAGTTGTCCAAATATTTCAAATTCTTTAAGCAGATTTGGGATAGACAAGATGGGATATGAGAGGAAGACAAGTGCGTCATCTGCAAATAACGCTAGTTTAAATTCAGTTCAGCCTATTGTAATTCCCTTGATGTCCACACTATTGCGAATAGAGCACGTAAGTGTTTCCATGACCAGGGCAAAGAGTAGGGGGGAAAGTGGGCACCCTTGTCTGGTCTCATTTGTAATTTGAAACATACTGGAAAGTTCGCCATTTATTCGTATTCTGGCGGAAGAAGCAGCGTAGAGGGAAAGGACCCTGTCGACAAACCCAGAACCCAGGCCCAAACCACGACTCATGAAAATCCAGTCGACTCGGCCGAATGCTTTTTCTGCATCCATAGAAAGGAGGACCGCTGGATATTTAGTTTAAAAAATGTGGTTAAGTATTCCAATGGCCTTGGTGGTATTGTCCCTAGCTTCACGGCCAGAGACAAATCCCACCTGATCATTATGGATTATATGTGGTAGGATTTGTTGGAGACGGTTGGCAAGGAGCTTTGCAAACAGTTTGAGGTCTGCGTTCAAAAGGGATATAGGCCTGTAGCTTGGGCAAACTGAGGGATCCTTTCCCTCTTTAGGTATCACTGTAATATGTGCCAGAAGGGACTGGGGAGAAAAATTGTGGTGTTCAGTAACCTCGTTAAAAGCGGATAGGAGAAGTGGGGACAATTTATCTCTAAATGTCTTGTAGTACATAATCGTAAAGCCATCTGGACCGGGGATTTTACCACTAGGGGTGGACTTTAATGCTTTGTCTAATTCAAGTTGGGAAAAGGGTTGATTTAGGTTGATTTAGCTCTAATCTAGTTTCGGCTGTGATAGACGGGAGTTTCAAATTTATCAGGTAATTTTGAATGGTCTTTTCTCTGTCCACCAAGTCTTGAGGCGTATTGGGGAAGGAGTGTGAAGCAGAGATGTTGTACAATTTAGTATAGTAGTCTTCGAAGGACTTGGCAATCTCTAATGTTGAATGGGCTAAAGAACCTGAAGCTGTTTTAATTGAGTGAATTTATGTTTGCGACCTTTGAATTCGTAAAGCCCTGGCCAACATCTTCCCTGGACGGTTACCATTTAAGAAAAATCGCCCCTTAACTCTTCGCATTGCCCACTTATACTTGTAGTTTAAAAGTTGATTCAGTTGTCCTCGGGCGGCATTAAGCTCCATTAATGTCCGTTTATGGTTTACCTCTAGCAGGTGTATCTGACGAAGTAAGGCCTCCCTCTGTGTGGACTTTTGTTGCTTAAGATAAGAGGCTAGTTGTATGGACTTACCCTGTAGGACGCACTTGTGGGCCTCCCAGAGCGTAAGTCTGGAAGTTTCGGGAGTGTTGTTAAAGGATATATAATCCTCAAGGGCCTGATCTAATTGGGCTTTACAATATGGGTCCTGAAAAAGAAGTTCATTTAGTCTCCATGTCCACTCTTTTGGTTGGGGGCAGGGCATTTTTAGAGTGAGATGGACGGGAGCATGATCCGCCCAGGTAATTGGGCCAATCGAGGCATCTACTAGTAGAGAAAGGGAATTGTGATCAATTGAAAGATAATCTAATCTCGAGTACGCCTGAGCTTAGTGGGAAAAGAATGAAAAGTCTCTGTCTCATGGGTGGAGGATTCGCCAGGCGTCTACCAGCTGATGCTCGTGGAGCACCCTCTTTACCTGATTGATGTCTCGCTTAGATCCTCTAGGTGAATAAGAAGAAGAGTCAAGACTAGGATCAATGGTCCAATTTAGGTCCCAACCAACGATTGTAGTGCCTTCTCTAAGGCTGTCAATCTGGTCCAGAGCGTTTGTTAGGAAGCGTGCCTTGTTCCTATTTGGAGAGTAAAGATTTACAAATGTAAATTTTAGCGAAAAAAGGTCACCGGACACCAGCAATCCTCTACCGTCTCCTATGGGGACTACTTTTGAAACCTGAAAGGGTGTGCCTTAGAGAAAAGGATCGCCACACCCCTCGCCCTGCTGACCGAGTAATTATTTTAAAAAAACAGTAGGATAATTTCAGCTATGGAGTTTAGGAGGTGAGTCTTTACGGAAATGCATTTTCTGGATATAAGCCATGTCTATTTTTGTTAGCATGTAAGGAGCGGAAGAGGGACGACCTTTTCTCCGGCGTGTTTAACCCATTCACGTTTAATGTAGCAATATTCAGGTGATTTTAGAGGAGGCCATCAAATAGGGATGGAGGTGAAGAGTTTCTGAATTTAGAAAGTAGCAGTCGGTGCAAAAAACTTATGTGCGCATGCCCTCGTAAGTTAATGCTAAAAGTGTATGGGCCTAGGGAAGGAGACCAGGTAGGGGGCTGTACAGAAGATAGACAGTAGGAAAGAGAGAGAGAGAAGAATTTTATTTTTAAACAAGTACATGTAGAGAGTATTAACCAATTGGAAATAACCAATGGTACGAAGTAAAGCTGCGTGTAACACGGCGTGTTGAAACCAGGCCATGTGTAAACCTAAACAGCTAGGTATAAATCAGGGATAACAATGACCAAGATATGGAGCATAAGTACAACAGTAAGTTAATTTGAAGTTATCACTAGGAACACATTGTAAACGGTTAGTTCAACTTGTTAACATAAGAATAGGGATAAGGAGGATAATAAACCACATGCCGACATATAGCTTATAAGGAGAAAAAACATAATTTAAGAAGCTAGAAACCTAGTTTAAGTATAGGCGTGAGAGTAGGCCTATTTTAAAACCAATAACGGGTAATTTTCACTGGAGTGTATACATTAACGTCGGTCAGGTATCTAGTAAATTATAGAACAAAGTTCAGTCCATCAGAGTGGCAAACTAACTCTAACTTGGATGTTAGGTAATAAAAGGGAAAGAGAAGTAGAGGAGATCAAATTCAAGCCTGGGTTGAAGGAATCCCTCAGGGGATGGCGTCATCTCCAGTGCGGGGCGAGGAACATGTCTTCCGCTTCTGGCGTCTGGCCGGGATCCACGGTTCTTGCTGGGCAGATGCGGGGAGCAGAAGAGATTGATGAAAGCGGGTCCATTCAGGAAGATTCACCACAGAAAGACCAAGGGAATCGCAGAAGGATGAAATATTAGCTGGTGAGTTAAGCATGAACACTTTCCCTTTGGAGACCTGGATGTTAAACGGAAAGCCCCATCGATATTTTATATCACGGTCTCTCAAGGCGGAAGTGAGTGTGCGAAGCATCCTCCTCTGCTGAAGAGTATTCCAGAACAAATCTGGAAATATTTGAATAGGATGACCATCAAATTCTAGGTCTGGGGTATTTCTCACTTTTTGAAGTATGGCCTTTTTCACCTTAAAATAATGAAGTCGGCATATCACATCCCGAGGGCAGTCGGAAGAGGGGTTCTTGGGTCTCAGAGCACGGTAAGCTCTTTCAAAGACTATTTCGTCATTAGGGTGGGCTTCCAAAACAGTATTGAAAAGTCTTGTTAGGGCGTCTTCCAGCCCCTGTGTGGGGACATCTTCGGGAAGCCCCCTTACGTGGAGGTTATTCCGTCTCCCCCTATTATCAAGGTCCTCGAGATGTCTTTGTATATCTTTGACAGCCGTTGCCTGGTCTCGTAGAGTTTCTTCTAGTCAGGTGATGGAGTCGGCTTGTTCACTCTTAGTTGTCTCGAGTTGAACAATTGATGCAGAGATCTGGGATAGGTCCTCACATAGTGAGACCGTTTGGTTGTTCAAGTTGTCTAAAAGACGTTGCTCAAGGTCCTGGATGTCCTGTTTGGTAGGTATACTATTGAGACGGCATAAAATTTCACTGATGTCACCCGATGGAAGGGGAGGGGGTGACGGAGGGGAGGAGGTCGCCATACTTGAAGTATCCCTAGCTGGTGAGGGTGGAGTTGATAGTTGTTCTAGCTGGGAGGGAGTATTGAGAAATGAGAGGATATCGTCCCGCTGAGAGTGAGTAGAAGATTTAGCAGGAGTTTTCTTGGGGGGCCCCCTTTTGCCCAATGAAGAAAGGTAACATAATTGAAGTAAGCTTGTGGGAGGAGTCTCCAGAATGTGGATCTAGGTCATCTTCCCCCTGGTTAGTTGTGCCTCAAACCATGTTAAAGTGGGAACGGACTACATCCCAGCAAGGTAACTCGGTGAGCTCTATCAAAGACTATTTCGTCATTAGGGTGGGCATCCAAAACAGTACTGAAAAGTCTTGTTAGGGCGTCTTCCAGCCCCTGTGTGGGGACATCTTCGGGAAGCCTCCTTACATGGAGGTTATTCCGTCACCCCCTATTATCAAGGTCCTCGAGATGTCTTTGTATATCTTTGATAGCCGTTGCCTGGTCTCGTAGAGTTTCTTCTAGTCGGGTGATGGAGTCGGCTTGTACACCATGAGTTGAACAATTGATGCAGAGACCTGGGATAGGTCCTCACGTAGTGAGATCGTTTGGTTGTTCAAGTTGTCTAAAAGACGTTGCTCAAGGTTCTGGATGTCCTGTTTGGTAGGTATACTATTGAGACGGTGTAAAATTCTACTGATGTCACCCGATGGAAGGTAAGGGGGCGACGGAGGGGAGGAGGTCGCCATACTTGAAGTATCCCTAGCTGGTGAGGGTGGAGTTGATAGTTGTTCTAGCTGGGAGGGAGTATTGAGAAATGAGAGGATATCGTCCCGCTGAGAGTGAGTAGAAGATTTAGCAGGAGTTTTCTTGGGGGGCCCCCTTTTGCCCAATGAAGAAAGGTAACATAATTGAAGTAAGCTTGTGGGAGGAGTCTCCAGAATGTGGATCTAGGTCATCTTCCCCCTGGTTAGTTGTGCCTCAAACCATGTTAAAGTGGGAACGGACTACATCCCAGCAAGGTAAGTGCAGCCGTTAAAGGCAGGCTGGAGGTAATGTCAATGAAGTGTTGGGGAGGTGAAAATAAATCAGCCTTGGGGAGCCTTCTTGTGGAGTCTGTGGGTATTGGCCTGATTTGGTGTTGCCAGATGTTTGTAGTGGTCTCCCTGGCCCAGGTAGTAGGTTAGGTTTGAATGCAGGGCCCTGGATGCGTCGGTGGCCAGCATTCCGCGCCACATGTGTGGCAAAATGGCGTCTGACTCCGGGCTTCAGGTGGCAACAGCTTCTAGTAGCAGGCTTCCCGCAAGGGCAGGGGAGCGGGACCGTCTGGAGGGACTTACCTTAGTGATCCTGGGTCAGGAATTCCTCAGAGGGACAGCAGTGCAGAGCAGGGCAGCTGGCAGCTGCAGGGGATCCCAGGGATTATGGAGGGAGAGACGTTCCAATGAGCATCCAGCAGGCACCGTGAGACCTCTCGTGTCCTTTGTTTCTAAGACATGGCCAGGGGTCGGGACCAGCTCCTCAAATGCAGCAAAGGCCGGAACAGGACAGAAGGCCCGAGGGGGATGGCAGCCTGCACAAGGATGTCCACAGCACAGCACGTGGGCGGCAAGATGGCGTCCATCTTCAGGGATCCGACGGCACCAGAACACCAGTGTGGGCCGCCACGAGGTAAGGCCGCACGCTCCAGGGAGCGCACAAATGCAGCTCCAAGCCTGTTAAAGTCGCCTAGGGTTGAGGAAAGGGAGGATAAGGGGTGAATTTGGGCAGAATGGGGAACGTTTTAAAGGAGAAAAAAGGGTTTATAAGGCTTCTATGCCCGGAGCTCGGCAAAAACACGTCTTACAGCAAGCTGAGTCAGGACCGCCGACACTAAATTTGCACAGCTCGGTTAGTTTTAATCAACAGTAGCACTTTTGTTTTTTGGGAGTTTTCAGGATGCTCTCAGCTGTGATACTGCTCATCTGCAGCATCTTGGCGCAGTTTATTTACATTCTATTATTCTATTTCATGACTTTAAATAGGTTTTTTTTTTAATATATATGACATGTTTCAAGAATGTCAGATTATATTTAAAAGGAAATTCTTTTTTCAATAATGTCACTTTTTTATATTACTTTTAGCTCAATATAGTAATATGTGAATGCTCTGCAGCAGAGACACCAGTTCCTGATACTACAAATTCTGTTCATATAACCACCAAATAAAACACAGAAGTGAGTATATATCCAATTTCTGAAATTGCACTTAATAAACTAATTTGTGAATGTTTTATGAAGGTGCTCATTATAGGCAAACATAGAGCTTTCCAATACAATGTAATATCTAAGTAATATAAAGTCTAGAAAAAGTACAGCATTGTATACTGTGGATATTGTAAATGACTGCAAAAGTTACACAAAATTTTAGTTTTCTTCAGAGATTATATTACAGGTGAAAGAACAAACATTTATTACTTCATGTGTGCTGTCTTCCCACGCTGTCACCTGGACTCAGTAAGAACACTTGTTTTTTCTTTAAATCTATGACAGTATATTCTTCTAACTTGCATGACGCACATTAGTGGGTATTTATGCCTGTTAAAGGCAGAAGTGCCAGGACAAATCATACATATATCCCCTATTCAACTTTTCCCAGCAGCTGGGCGCATTATGCATGCAATTTCTTACCATATATAGCAAAAATTTCCCTGATTTTAACTGAGCACAATTGCACAGTACAATGTTGACTGCAAATTACTGGAAATTAAGATTATGGGCCTCATTTACTAATGTCGCTTTTTGGATGCGATTATGAATAATCAGCCATCGTCGCGATTGTGCAGTGATTATTTTTTACTAAACGGCGCTTATGGATGATGATTCATTATCGCCGTCGATAGCCATCGATTTTTCCATGGAGAAATCGTTGTGCTTTTAAGTAGAAAAGCATGGAAATTTTCCATAAAATAATTGCGATCGCTGCTTCTAACCCTTATCATGCCAGCGCTAATATTACTAAAAGGCACAGCATGGCCATGTGTTTCTGGCCATGCTGTGCCTTCTAGTACTATAAGCATCAGCATGGCAAGGGTTAATGCCATGCTTCCGCTTACATAATGTGCCATTTCCTGTAAAAAAAAAGCATTTCCATTGTAACATTGGGGAAGATCCAGAACAACACTTGTGAGCAAATTTACGCTCTGCGGACACGTAAAATCGCATTTTGGTAAGTACTGCTCATGCGCACCATAGAAAATATGCTCCGTAACGTAGCACGTGTGGGCGTGCCAATTTTATGTGAGTCAAAAATACGTCTGAAATACGCTATGTAGGCGGGGGTTTGTATTTAAAGTGTACAGTATGGGCGTGCTTAGCTGCCTAAATATGTGTTGCACATACGTACGTGAGCGGATGACATCGGTTATGTGGGCAAAAGTTAAGGTAGGGTTTGGAAAGCGGATCTCGGACAAAATACGTACATTCAAGGGGTGTGCCAAGGGGAGTGTATAGAAGGTACGCACGCGTAAATACGCTACGCGAGTAAACGTATTGCAAGCGGAGTTCTGTATCTACCTCATTATTTTTACAAATTAAATAGATGCCCCCGTTAATACTAAACTAACCCCATATACCCCATTCATACTTCTGTATGTATAGATACCCCCTTTAATATTCAAACATCAGTAGTTGCACCCATAGTACTAATAGCTTAGTAAATGGCACCTGTAGTACTAATAGCTTAGTAAATGGAACCCGTAGTACTAATAGCTTATTAAATGGCACCCGGAGTAATATTAGCTTAGTAAATGGCACCCGTAGTAAGAATAGCTTATTAACTAGCACCCAGAGTAATATTAACTCAGTAAATGGCACCCGTAGTAAGAATAGCTTATTAAATGGCACCCGGAGTAATATTAACTCGAGAGAGTAATAATACATAATTTCTTGTCCCCAGTATGAGTTATACATATTTAGTTTGCACAATACGTATTTAAAGGAATCCTTATTACTTTAAAATCAATCACATACTCAACGTTCAGATGTCCAATGTTGCCAGGTGCAGCTCTGGTGTCCAGATCCTCCTCTTCTACTCACTGGGCCTGACGATTAGCTGCTTCTTCTTGTGAATCCCTCAGGCGAATGACTCATGCCATTGCAGGGGCCCTTTTATAGTCTCTGGTGCCGACTAGCGACGCTTAGTAAATGTAGCGATTTCTAGGTCTGACACTGAAAAAATCCCGGGACTTTGCCTTTAGTGAATGCGGCAATTTCATAATCGCCGCCAAAGTGTAAGCTAAATCTACCTTTGAAAATGAGGCCCTATGAGATGGATGCTAATGGGATAATGGCAGCTACGAAATGACATGCTTTTATCCGATTGACAATTTTGAAGGAAATCCAAAACAGCCAACAAGATGCAAGGCCGAAACATTTTAGGGTGTTTTCGGCATAAACCAAACACAAATGCAAGGGTCTCTACACATCCAGCCACTTTATAGTTGTGAACCCAAGTTTTTTAAATCAACTAAGAGGAATAGCTATCAGACTACAAGGTAGGCCAAGATAACTGACCTTAGTGGTTTGTTAAAGTGGTCATTTGCTTGTTTTTACAATGAACAAGCACGAAAATTATATATATTCCTTTTTATTATCTAGGACTTCTCTGATCTATCAGGATCTCTCTTTTTTAAACTGTTTAAAAAGAAACAAAAAACTCATGTTTCTTAAAAATAATTTTAGTATAACATAGGTTGTATGGAATTACTGTTAATAGGATAAATAATAATGAAACCAACTTCAATGCAAGATAGAAAAAATAATTAAGAATTTTATTAAAACGTAATTCTGGAATCCCTATCTCATGTGATCATTGAAATGGTCTCATTAAAGGGATGTAAAAGACTCTGTTTAATACATAGTTAATGTTTATGTTCTCAGTTTCCTTGTGGTTAATAACAATTACAGGAACAAGAAAACTAGAAGGTTCTATGTAATAATGAATCCTACATTTTGCAGCCTTTAAACATCTGGGCAGTATCCCAATTTAGCTTTCAGTGGTTTTAAATTGATAAGCTTATAGTGTAGTCAGAATGGCAAATTTACTAAGAGAAATGCAATGCAGCAAAAAAATTGTTATTGTAAGGTCACAAAAAGATTTCTGGAAGAGATGGGTGTTCAGTGCAGGGAATTGAAGAGTAAAGACTATTCACCCACAAAACACTGATGAAGCGTGATTACATCCTTCTTAGTGGTTTTAAACCAGGAGCCTTCTAATTCGCAAGCTGGGGACTTTGTTGTATTAATAAAATTGGATAACCCTGTCAGAGAACATTTGACACCACAGTAGTAACAGTAAACTATGTCCAGACTTCTGCTTGTGCTTCACTCTGAGCTCCAAACGCAATGGCTGCAGTAATCTTAACTCTGAATTCCAGCAGCATCCAAACTCCTGTACAAAGTTACAGCCATAAGACCCTTCCTTAAGGATCATCCCCATGTAAAATGGTGCAGCCCTTCCTGTACTATTTGCATAATTCCCCCCCCCCCCCACATATAGCGGAAGCACTTCCATTTCCTGCCCCATCCCGCCTTACCATCGGTATTAATGCCAGAACTGGACTCTGGCTCCAGATCTGACCTGGTAATCTGGTGCTGGTGCTAGTGCATGTGCCGCTTCTAAATCCACATCACTGACCACACTATACAGATATTTGTGTGTTCGCAATATAGCTACTGCCGCACACTATGGACACACTTCTGACAGCAAAGGACTGCCAGTTTTTTTTACAGAAGCCTGTGGGAATTGCTGGAAGGTTGAAAATCTGGATCAGCGCACATTAAAAATAAAGTCTGTGCTATACAAAAGAAATCCTTTGTATAGGATTTCTAAAAGGAAATCCTCCTTGTGAACTCATCCCGGTCCCTATGTTTTATTTCTATTAAGACTGAATGGGTCAGAATGTCTTCCGGTCTGGTAGCATGGATGCCTGCACATTCACAGTACACAAAAGCGATTACAATGCAATTGAAACCCATGGAAGCTTTAGAAATCTGGGTCCTGCCTAAGTCACCAGATAGTTAGCAACTTGTGTTTGACTACACAGATAAAGGGATGGTGTGCAGGACTGTGGATTTAGGCATGAAGGCACCAGTACCGCACATAGGGATAGATCCAGACCTACAGGCTAGTTACATTACATTGCCTAGCATATTTACTATTCACTCCCCTAGGCACTCTCCTCGCTTGTATGTATTTTGGCCGTTTAACGCTAATGGATTTATGTACGTGATGCCCAAACCCAGCCCATACCAATTTAAATGCCTTCCTCCGCATCCAAAGCATAATTACAGGTGTCATAATGATGCCCCCGCCCCTTCAATCGTATTTATGCTGATGGTACAAATGTTAGGAGTTACGTGGCATAACATCTGCCGTGCGCATGCGCAGTAAATGCAAATAGGTGATTTTACGTCATCGGCTAGCGTAAATACGCTAGCGTGCTTAGCTTGGGATCTGGCCCATAATTCTTCTAGAGATGAGAAAAGCCAGCTTGACATGTTATAGCTTCTTTCTCATTCATTTACAGGTTTGCACTGAGGATCTGGCAGTTCTCAGACTGTGCAGCATTGATGTTCTATAGGCACACACAGTAAATATATTAACATTAATCCTTACAAGCTAGTCTAGCGGACTCCATGACTATGAGGGATATTGTACTACTATATACACTGTGGCAGTATAAGATCAATCATTTTTAAGAGACCGTATTGCTCTCAATTAAATTACTGTTATATATTACATCACTTTCCAATGATATGAACATTTAAAATAGAATATTTAAAATTTGATCCATTAATGCAATATACTGTATAATAATAAAACTATATTAGTGACTGAAAATTATTATTTCATGTTGCTCTATGGGTTGGAAAGTAAAATGTCCCAGTGGTAGTGTGTTTACAACTTATTGAACACTATTAGCAAGGCTTCATTTAACAACAATATGTAGCACTAAACTAACATTTGATATACACACCTCATAATGGTATTTATTATAGTATTATGTATTTGTAGCTGTGCTGAAGATTTCTGAGACAGTTTGTAACGGTAATATTCATTAGGAGACTCTAGGCATCCCATTAGATTGCTAATAATTTTAATCTTAGAGAACTGGGACTAAGATGTCAACAAGCAAGCAATATATTATCATCAGCTAATAACATAATCTGATGCTTTAAATGAAGTTTCTCATTTGCATATTGCAATGAAAGCAAATTTTGATATAAATATTTTGGCAAGTATTAGATTTAATCTCAGTCATAACAATAATTATCTGATTAGTACTCAAAGGCAGCTATAATCTGTTGCTAATGATGAATAAAAACACCCTAACAGTGTTTTATAGTTGTATATTTTATTCCTATCTAAGAGATGTTTTTGTTTTATAAAACATGGAGAGACTGGTCCTGAGTTTGGCCCATATTCACACCACCGGACGGATTGCATATATGTCTGTATTTTACTGATATTTGATACTGCGCATGCTTAATAACTTTTTTACGTAATCTACGTGTCGTTTTGCTACGTAGATTTCGTATATGCAGTCTTTAAGACCGCATATACGGAATCTACATAACGAAATTATATGTAAATTACGTAAAAAAGTTACTACGCATGCGCAGTATCAACTATGGGTAAAATGCGGTCGTATATGCAATACGTCCGGTGGTGTGAATCCGGGCCAAACTCAGGGCCAGTCTCTCCATGTTTTGTAATGAGAGGAGGAAGGAGTCCCTGCTCATAAGAGCTAACATGCTAAGCGGAAGTGGTTGAACAAACAGGAGACAAACGGATGAATATGGGGAGGGCAGGTAAGCTTAGGTGAAGGAAGGGTAAGCTAGTCTGAAGAAGAGGGTTTTGAGGGAGCGCTTGAAGGATAGGAGGCTGCTGGATTGCCTAATAGGTTGTGGTAGTTTGTTCCAATGCAGAGAGGCAGCCCAGGAGTAATCTTGGATACGGGAATGAAAGAGAGTTATCAGGTTGGAGTTGAGGCAACGGTCACCAGCAGATCGAAGGTGTCAGGCAGGCGCATGGATGGAGATAAGGGAGGAGAGGTAGGGAGCAGTGGAGGAGGAGAGAACCTTGTAAGTTGTGGTGAGGAGCTTGAAGAGAATTCTGAAATTTCCTCCTATATGTTAGTCTAAACTTTTCTCTGCAGCACAAGGTATAAGCCCATTATGTAGCTGGCTTTTGCCAAATAATCAATAGTGGTATTCCTTTCGTGTAGATGCATAATATTTTTTTTATAAAATAGACATCTACTAAAGCAGGAGCAAATCGAGAATTTTCTTTTCTTTTTTTTTCTTTATATATCAATATGAGCCCAGTTTCCTTTTAAGCACTGACATCTACCCCTTACTCCTTTTTTCTTTTCTCTCTATACCTCACTCCCCCATCTGTTCTCTCTATACCCCTCTCTCCACAATATTTGTTCCCCTTGTAACCCCTTCTCTGATTGAATTACTTTGTACTCTCCCTCTTGCCCGTCTCCCTTCTTTTCTCTCCTTAATGACAGCTGAAGTTGTCTGTGAGAGATGCAGTCAGTTATACTGATGTCTTGCATGTGTAAGCAATCAATACTGCAGTCAATACTCAAACATGCAGAGACATCATTACCGCTGGATGCAGCTGTCGGTGAAAAGAGAAAACTGCTTGACAACAAGATGTCCTACAGTATAAGAATGAATGCTTACATTTCAGACATGCAGACTCATCGTTTTCCTGTTTACCCATGCAAATCCCTTCTGTCACACATGGGACTGATATGCTGTATGCATGGTGGATTGGAAAAGTTACTTTGCATGATTCGGAATTGATCGTAATGTATTTGGATGCATAACCGCCATGCCTATGAAAGCGTAGTGCGATGGCACTGGGTATTTACGCATTTGGAATTGTGGATCCAGTCCACAAGGAGCATAGTCTTAAATTATTGTTACTTTACTGTTGTAGTCTAGGACAGCATGATTAGGACTTTGGGGCAGATCCTGACCCCCACACAAAGTTAAAGTGTAGTTATAAGCTAGTAACGGCATAGGCGTATCTATAATGGGTGCAGGGTGTGCAATACACACGGGCCCCTCAGAACAGGTGGCCCTGTGGCATTCATCCTGCACCCTGGGTTGGCAGGGGAAGGGGGGCCATTCAGCATCTATTTCTTCCCTCTAAGATCTTCCAGAGGGAAGAAATAGATGCCATATTAGTCCCCCTTCCCCTGTGGTGGGACTGTCCCGATTTGTGGGGCAAAAGGGACAGGCCTTAACAGCGCTGTAAGCCCCACCCCTTTTTGGCCCGTGAATCAGGACAGTCCTGTCTCAGGTAAGGGAAGGGGGGCCCCATGTGCAAATCCTGCAGAAGGGCCCCCTCACTTCCTAAAACGCCCCTGAGTAGCGGGAAGTGCACGCCTCCTGCACTCCCCACTGTCGGTAGGAAATCTGGACACTTACGTGTCCAGATTTCTACCTTAACTATTACGACTAGGTCCGTGTCTGTATGGCAGAGATAGAGCCATCGTAAATGAAGGGTCTGCCCCTTCATCGTAAGTACTAACGGACTTCGTTACTTCTGTTAGTACTTCCGCACAGGGAACATCTGCCAAGCGCATGCACAGATGTTACCAGACAGGGGACTTATGGAATGACTTGTGTAAGTCCCCTGTCAGCCATTCTTCTGGATCTACCCCTTCATCCTTATTAATTGTAAATGAAGAGGTTAATGTAATGTGAACATCATTTTTCTGTAGGTCTTACCTACGGCACAAACACATTGTGACTCATGGATAAGGGCTTGATGCAATTCAGTGGTATATGATTTACACCCACAGAATGCTATTATAATTTCCATAGTGAGAACATATTTGCTCAGACACAAATTGTAGACACTGCGTTATGCCAAGTAAAATTATATGCTTTTCAAATTGTCATAGAAACGTAATTATGTAAATAAAGAATAGATGTAATAAATGACTGTTAATGTGTATCAGGTACAGAAATATTTTTACTACTCCTTAATTGAATTGTTATTTCAAAGTGTATTCTCTTAATGCATTTGAGCTGCGACATGCAATTAGTTGCTATGGGTGACAGCTGAGCTTTCATGTGACCAGTTTTTAGAAACATTGTTAATGTTTTCTATTATTGCTGTTATTTTAAAATACAGAATTAGAAATCGGGCAGTCTGAAAACTTTAATAGCAATGGGCTGGATCCTCATCTACGGTCGACAGGGCACCTACACAAGTCATTTGCGTAAGTCCCCTGTCTGGGAACATCTGCGCATGCGCGTACCAGATGTTCCCAGTGTGTAAGTACTAATGTACGCAACAAAGTTACGTATGTTAGTAATTATGCTGAAAGGGCAGACCCTTCAGTTACGATGGCTGTACCCCCGCCTATATGGCCATGTAAATGAGGGGGCAGGGGAAGCGCTGCTACGACTAGGTCTGCAGCCGTAAAAGTTAAGGTAGGAATCTGTGTCCAGATTTCCTGCCAACAGCGGGGAGTGCAGGGGGCATGTACTACCCGCTACGGGAGTGTAATTACGGACCCTTGCACGCACGTAAAGCGTTCTGGGGTCAGGATCTACCCCGATAACTGTATGCAATTATGCTAAAATAAAATAAACATACATTATGATGCGGGTTATCCACAATATCCAATTCTAGTATTGACACAATAGAAAATTAGTGGAGCTGGAGCTAGAGTGAAAGATAGGGCAATTGGCATTGGTGCAAGAAAATCTTGGACAACGGATTCTGTATTGATCTCTTAGACATTCCTTCTGCAGAGACACAGCAAGCAATCTGCTCTATTAATACTCTGTCTTCATGACATAAGAAGTAGAACTCTGTGAACACAAAACAGTAGATGGGCCATAATATACAATAGCAAAATTAATTGGTAGTACAGAGCAGAGCGTTTAGTTGAAAGGAGAATCTGGTGGGTCTGAATTTAGACCTTGAGTAAAAAGCAGCAGAACAAAATCTATTACTAACAAAGCACATGTGAAGTTATATTCCCTGCAGCAAGTACATTCCATACTAAACTCTAAGAAACTATATTGCTATTTTGCAATATACCTTAAAGTACTAGATTTAATTAATTTAACACACATATATTACCTAAGAATAACTATAATAAGGAAAGATCAGGCAGCAACATTTCTGTCTTTATAATTTACTCAAAACATGAGAAATCATTTTAGCTGTGTTATAAATCTTTATACTGATTTTAAACTCAACTTCAAACCTCCTTTAACATTCCCTTTTGGAAAGCTAATTTTCCCTTCACATTCAACACATCATTACTGCTCTTGCTAAGAAGCGACTGTAAGAACCAGGGGAGTTGATCCCTTTATGATTTAAAAGCCCCAGGTGTAGGAGAAAATACTGAAGGAACAGCAAAGAAAAATCAATCAGTTATTGGGCAAGGTATTTAATTGGCATTTGGCAACTGTCATGTTGTTAAGATATTGCAGTCATTAGATTAGTTAGTTGTCATGTTATCTCATGCTGCACCATGAACCATTACTTTACTGTATTGTAAGGCCTCAAATATAAGCTGACTTATTATAGATGTATAGTCCTTGTCCAGAAACTACCTTGTATGAAGTCAGTTTGAGACTTGATTTATGATTTGAGGCATACACCTTTAGAACAGTGTAAGTGCATTAGTGGAAAGGAATGTTCCAATATATATCGCAGCTGCAAGTGGATCAGCAGCCAGGTTTCTGTTCTCTTTATCAAGAAATTCTGTCCCAGCTGTGGACTGGTGTAGTGAGCAATGGATGACATCTTTCTTCAAAACCCCATGAAAAGGGGACAGCACGGTGGCTCAGTGAGTAGAACTTGTGTCTCACAGCGCTGAGGTCAGGAGTTTAATTACCAAACTAGACCTTATCTGTGTGAAGTTTGTATGTTCTCCCCGTGTCTGCATGGGTTTCCTCCTTGTGCTCCGGTTTCCCCCCGCACGTTATAAAAACATGCTGGTAGGTTAACTGGCTGCTTAATAAATTAACCCTAGTGTGTGTGTGTCTATGTGTTAAGTATGTAGCTCCAATGTGCAGGACACTGATGTGAATGTGAAATATTCTCTGTAAAGCAGTACATAATCTTATAGCTTTATATAAAAACCTGTTAATAAATTAATGGACACAGTTAAAACACAGCCCTAGAGACTTTCCACACATCTGAAAGGCATTAAAAGAATAAAGTACATTCTTAAACACAGACCTATGTTTCAATTACGTTTCAACGCTTAGCGTATTTACACAAGCGTATTTACCATGCACTCCTCTAGGCACTCCCCCCGGCCATACATACTTTTGCCGTTTTACGCTTGCCAAACCCTGCCTTAACTTTTCAGTGCGTAACTACTGACACATATAAAGGCTTCATGTACGTATGTGTCTTAGCACGCCTACACTGTACAATTTAAATGCCTCCCTCCGCCTCCAAAGCGTAATTCCGGGTGCCGAAAGATTGACCTGCCCCTTCGTACGTATTTACGCTGATGGTACACAGATGGTAAGTACTTCAGAGTTACGTGGCGTAACATCTACCACGCGCATGCGCAGAACATACAAACAGACGAAATTACGCTACGTAGTTCAGGATCTACCCCATTGCCTTACCAAGCTCAATAATAGATCATTTGAAAATATATATATATTTTTTAAATCAACTTTAAAAAAAAAAACAAAGAAACTTAAAAATGTACTCTTTCTATATAGGTAGTTGCATTACACTTCTGAATGTACTACCATTCATAACATGTATTGATTTTAATTGCTTTGCATACGTGTGTCTGTGTGTGTGTGCGTGTGCGTGTGCGTGTGTGTGTGTGTTGAATTTTTTGTTGAAGATTTTGCCACCTGGAATTTATTATATGACACGTTTGAAAACTACATTTTGTAACAATCATCCTTCTACAGTATACATATCAATATTTCGATATGATCTAATTATAGTGAAGAATAATAGAATTATACAATTTCATTTAATTAATTTAAATTACATACAAGATAATAATAATAATGCAATCATTGTTATGCTTAAATTGATTTATTCTTGTACCTAATTATGCATTTGATGCATATGTTTAAATATAAATTGAGGTTTTATAATATATTTTGGTGATATGTCTTGGCCTCTCCCAATGGAGTGATTCACCAACTCATAAGGATGGCAATTGCATTGATCTGGTGTTCTCTAAACTATGCTCAGTCTCTGATCTTACTAATGCCCCTCACCCTCTGTCTGACCATCACCTTCTCACCTGTAAACTGCCCCCCACTAGATCTACCTCTTTGCTGTCTAACTCTATCAAACCTTCGCTTACCCGCAGAAATCTTAACACTATTAATATCAACCAACTTTCTCAATCGGTCCAACAACTACTGTCTCCAATTCATAACTTCCACTCTCCTGATTTGGCAGTATCCCACCTTAACCAAACCCTAGCAGCTGCGCTTGATCAAGTCGCTCCTGCTACCCCTTTTGCACTACGGCAACGTCCGTGTCAGCCATGGCACACTAACGACACACGAAATCTTAAAAGACTCTCCCGCAAAGCAGAACGTCGCTGGCGGATATCCCGTTCTTCCCTTGACTTTTTAACTTACACCAACAGTTATCACACCTATCGAAATGCTCTGGACAAAGCCAAGCAATCCTACTTTCAATCTCTCATTTCTACTCAGGCCTTTAACCCACCTTTTTTCGCACATTTAACTCCCTACTGAGCCCTC
>WWET01003085.1:23414-40830 GCA_011038615.1 Limnodynastes dumerilii | reverse complement strand
CCCTCAAATTATCGCCCTATTTCCCAACGTCCTTGCCCTGCAAAGCTTCTTGAAAGACTTGCCTACACTCGCCTTTCTAGCTTCCTCTCCTCACACAATCTCCTGGATCCTCTTCAGTCAGGCTTTCGTTCCTGGCACTCCACGGAAACTGCACTGACTAAGGTGGTCAATGACTTAATCACTGCGAAATCTAAAGGACACTACTCTTTTCTAATACTACTGGCTCTTTCTGCTGCTTTTGATACTGTTGACCACTCTCTTCTCATACAAATGTTACAATCGCTGGGTATTCGGTACACAGCTCTTTCCTGGTTCACTTCCTACTTATCTAATCGCTCTTTCAGTGTTCGCTTTTCTGGATCCACATCCCCTGTTCTTCCTCTATCTGTTGGAGTACTGCAAGGCTCAGTATTGGGCCCGTTGCTATTCTTTATTTATACAACTTCACTTGGAGAGCTAATAAAGTCATTTGGATTTCAGTATCATCGCTATGTAGATGATACGCATATCTTCCTATTCACCCCTGATCTCTCACCTACTGTGTTGGCCCGTATCACTGATTGCCTCTCTGCCATTTCTTCTTGGATGTCCTCCCGTCATCTCAAACTTAATCTATCTAAAACTGAACTAATAATATTTCCACCTGTGAATAAAAGCTACCCACCTGGCCTCTCTATCTCTGTCGACAACACTGAAATAATCCCTACTCCTAAAGCTCGGTTCTTAGGTGTTATCCTTGACTTTGAACTGTCCTTTGTTCCCCACATACAGTCTGTCTCTAAATCCTGCTACATACATCTAAAAAAACATTTTCAGAATACGCAAATATCTAACTCAAGACACTGCAAAAACTCTCATTCATGCACTAATCATCTCCCACATTGATTATTGTAACGCTCTCCTTATTGGACTCCCACATTATAGAATTACCCCACTACAGTCTATATTACATGCAGCAGCGAGACTGATTTTCCTTGCCAAACGCTCTTCAAGAGCTTCTCCACTCTGTCAGTCTCTACATTGGTTACCAGTATTGTACAGAATCAAATACAAGATCCTTTTGCTAACCTACAAGGCCATTAATATGACTGCACCTGTATACATATCCTCACTCATATCAAAATATATCCCAGCTCGTGCTCTTAGATTTTTACAGAATATACAGCTTTCCTCCACACTAAACAAATGCTCTGATTCCCGGTTACGGGACTTCTCCCGGCTGCACCCACTCTCTGGAATAACCTTTCTCACCCACTAAGACTTTCCTCTTCTCTCCAGACTTTCAAGCTCTCCCTCAAAACTCACCTCTTCAGACAAGCTTATCAAATTCCACAACCTATTTAACATTTGTCTACACCATTATTTACAACAACTTATTATATGACCATCACTTAATGAGTAAACCTAACTTGTTCTCTTTCATTCTTTACTAAAATTCCCCTCATTTCTGTTACTAACACTGCTGTGTGACTGGATCATACAGAGCACTGAGCACTTTTACCATGCAAGCTGGCTGGTCCGCTGTGTGATTATATAGCACTTTCCCTTATGTATCAATCTCTAATATCCTATAGAGTGTAAGATTGTGGCAGGGCCCTCTTACCCACCCAGTCAGTCTGTTACCACCCAGTCCTGTTATAATGATTGTTAAAATTGTAAAGCGCTACATAATCTGATGGCGCTATATAAAAACCTGTTAATAAATAAATAAATATGTGCATTCAATTTGTTGGCTTTGCATTTAGTAATATAAAACATTTTGAGCCCTATTATGAGGGACTGATATTGTTTATTTTCACTATAATAAAGAGCTATATTTCTCCTTATTTGTGCTCAAATTATAGGGTTACATAAAGGGAGAGGTTGCAATATATGAGGGGCTGAGGGGTTAACTAGTATCTAAATTTGATCCTGTGTCAATGCTGCAGGACAAATATTCATAGATAACAGAGCAGAGGTGAAAACCCATTTGTCAATCATTAAAAAAGGCTTTTAAAATATTGAAAATAGTTCTTTATTGTGACAGTCAGATAAATACATAGAATTGTAGTGATGTCATTTTGGAATAAAGTGATATATTTAATTACATTTATCCCTTTAGTCATTACGGGTATGCATGACTAAATTCTGCATGGCATACAGGCACAATAGAACATTAAAACATAGAAAGTGACGGCAGATAAGAGCCACATGGCCCATCCGGTCTGCCCATTTGTTTAGTTACAACTATACTGATCCTAGATTCTATTTTAGCCTCAATTTAGTTGGAAATCTTTAGATTTATCCCAAGTATATTAAAAATGTTCCACTGGGTTAGCCTCAACCACTTCAGATGGGAGGTTTATTCCACTTATAATGTAATATGTAAGTCCAGATTGTTCAGCATGGAGTCAGATGCATTATAATTTATTTTACTCATACCTAGGTTTATATTGACATTTTAATAAACTGTTATTATTTCAGGTAACATTATCATAATTACAGTATAAAAATAATTTTGACAATGTAACTTCTATACAAGCTGTGCAAATGAACAATATTAAATATGTATTAGATTTGTCAATATTCAATTTATATTCATAATGTTTGTATTTTTACTTTAAAATGGCTGAAATGATTTAATATAAATAATACAATATCCTTGGTATAAAGTTTGTCCAAAAGCTGACAAACCCTTCTTGACTGATGCTTGCGTGCCTTCCTTTCTGCCTA
The DNA here is from genome assembly GCA_011038615.1 of Limnodynastes dumerilii. NCBI lineage: Eukaryota > Metazoa > Chordata > Amphibia > Anura > Limnodynastidae > Limnodynastes > Limnodynastes dumerilii. The sequence continues at coordinate 38,118 of WWET01003085.1, read as the reverse complement.
AAAACCTATAACTGATAATAACTTGGGAGCAAGCCTGAGTTACTACTTGGAAGATTTAGGTAGCTGCCTAGGACACTGTGTCTGGTTGATGAACATTAATGCTGACAGCCACAGTAAGACACACAAGCCATGGCTCAGCGGAACTTACTTTACCTGCATAGTCGCTGTAAAGTAAATGCTGCTACAGGGGATTACCGGAGATGCAGCTCTTGCATAGGACTGTACTATACAGGAGCGGCAGCTTATTTGATCCCCTGTACCCTTGAAACAGTGTAAGAAAGCAAAGTAAGGGTGATCGATGAAAGGGGTGGAGGGGTGACGAGTTGAAGCTTTACTTAAGGGTTACCAGAGACCTAGCACTAGCCCTGCTTGGCATGTGGTACCAGATTCAGAGTTTGAAAATGTGAGAAAAAAGTATTAACATTTTTGTAACTAATTTTCTGACTTTTATTTTAAAGATAGAGGTTCATGATTAGTAACTGAGTAATGAAGAGGGGCCATTCAGCATCCATTTCTTCCCTCCAAGATCTCCCGGAGAGAATAAATAGATACCAAATGAGCCCCCCTTCCTCTGCAGTGGGACAGTCCCTATTCACGGGCCAAAAAGGGGGCGTGACCTAACTGTGCTGTAAGCCCCGCCCCTTTTAGGCCTTCGAATCGGGAGAGACAGTCCTGTCTCAGGTAAGAGGTGGCCCATCTGCAAATCCTGCACAAGGGCCTCCTCACTTCCTAAAACGCCCCTACAACAGATTACATTTTCTGCTGCAATACAACATGGTTTTTCTCCAGGTGTAACTTTCCTGAATCTACTTGGTTAGATTCAGTCTGTGGTGTGTAATCTGTGGTTGCTAAGTCTGGTGATCTAAACCTTTCCATAGCTTGTATAGAACTGATGTATAAATAAGTATACTCTACAAACATTTCCAATGTTGTTACTCTTTGGTTTAAGATTCCCAGTGGGTGAGCCCACCATGGAATAGTTAAATTAATAGATTATCCTGAACAATGGATACAATGGGCCTGATTCAGACTTAAGAAGGTACTTAAAATAAGAGAGGAAAGTCACTTCTGGGCTAAACCATGCTGATTGCAGGAGGAGTCAAGTAAATTGTATTTTTTGCATGCGGAGATATATATTTGAATTTCTTACTGCACACAGATACTGACCAGCTTTACTATTACACTGTTATTAAGACTTGGGCTGGGAAACGCCACCTCTCAACTCTAATACTACTTGCAACAGATGAAATAGGACTCCCCTGCAATCAACATGGTTTACCCCAGGAGCGACTTTCCTCTCTTATTTTAAGCCCCTGCTTAAGTCTGAATCAGGCCCAATATTTGTAAGTTGGAAGAAATGTTCACAAGTTGTGTTATATATCTGATACTATATACATGGAATGACTCCCTCTTCCACTGTCTATGGATCAAATGATGGTACTGAAATGAAGACTTTTGGACAAGAGCTGCACCTAATATTATAATTATAACGGACCTGATTCACACTTAAGAATCTTCTTAAAATAAGAACTTAAAGTCACTCTTGGGCAAAACCATGTTTATTGCAGGGGGAATTAATTTAATTGTAATCTTTGCATGCATGGATATATCTTTGAATTGCTTACTGCACACAGATACTGACCAGCTTTACTATTACACTGTTATTTAGACTTGGGCTGGGAAATATCACCTCTCAACACTAGTACTGTTTGCAACAGATGAAATATGACTCCCCTGCAATCAACATGGTTTAGCTCAGGTGTGACTTTAAGTTCTTATTTTATTTTTTCTGCTGGATGGTTTCACATATGTAAAATTTAACTTTCTGCATCCAGTGTTACAGATAGCTAAAAATGATGTCACATCAAATAAGACAAAATTAATTATATCTTAATTAGTAGAGATGAGATGTCATAGACTAGAGTGCAAAGTGCAGGCTAGGCTCTGACAGTTAAGAGTTGCGTGGTTGCAGGGTGCACGACTGCCATGGGCCCGTAGCTATAGCACCCTTTGAACCTATCCTAGTTGTGCTAAAACACATGAACATTTCATTGTATAACAGTACATACAGTATAGCGTTTTGTGGCAACAAAATGCAGTGTTGTTGGAGGAAAAAGCAAATAAACCAGTGGATCAAAGGATTATTTTTCCTGTGTACTAATTTGTGGATTTACAAAAGTATTAACAAATCAATTTTCTATCCAGTAAACTGGAGAGTGCTTCTAATCAAGCTTTTCCGAAATACCTAAATAATTTCCTTCTTTGCTTTTCGTCTACTTGATAATTAAAAGATGAAGCGATGTAGTGAAGAAAAACAATAAGCCACAGAAGTTTTAGAATATTTCAGAAGTGACATCCTTTTTAGTTATCCAGGAAATTCAGCCATTGAGTTAATTTGTTTTGAAATGCAAATACATTACTGAATTACTTTGCACTGCCAGATAATTTATTAATTTAGTTATTTCAATAAAGCATTTAGGAAAATTGAAATGTAAATTATTTCAATTTCTTGATAAAGGCACTGTCTCTTGTAACAGGAAAGTGATCCGAAACAGAATGAAAAACAAGATAAGTAAATATCCAAGGGGTTTTTTTTTCTAGTTTTTTTTGCATGATAAACTTAAAGCTATACTCTGATGAAAGCAAAAGTTTTTCCTAATTCTAGGAAAGCAAAAATCTGTTTTACAATAGCTGGATTTATTTTCCCAATAGCTAAAGGCTGCAGCAAGTATAAGGCTAGGGTTAGTGTTAGGCTGTGGGGCATAGAGGGTTAGGGTAAGGCTTCAAGACATGGAAGGAGAAAGGTTAAGCTGTGAGAAATGGAGGGTTAGAGGCAATAAAGAGTTTCCTTTTGGTTGATGATTCTTCATGACTGCAGGAGTCACATCACTGCTGCTTTCTTAAATGGAGACTGCTGGGAATTGCTGGCAGTCTCCATTCAGCTGCTCTATGATGGTCCTTCTCGAAATATTGACCATCATACTGACAAACCACTCTCCAATATCAGTACAGTAAGGTGACTTGAATATTTAAGGACTAAAATCATGTTTACAGTACCTCACCATAAAATTGTCCTCAAATGATAAAAATTAGGATAAATCTAAATCTTTAAATGTTTTAAAAAAAAGTAACAGCCGATCTATTGGAAATCTATGTAGCACAAACACGACAACTTTCATAATACCTTAATTACTTTGAACTAAATGCTAATATCTGTTTGTGCTATGTTTGAAGTTCCTAAAGAAGTTCAACTGGGGCTCTGATTGCCGATCTCTCCTCTTTACACATCCATGCAAGTGCTTGGGAAATCACTTCCATCGTTCATACGAACTTCTGACAAGGGGCCTTAAGTTTTCTGTGCCATTAGCATTTAAAATGGTGATGTATCGGTAGTCTGGATGTGTCGGCAGGAGACTCCACTTGCGAGTGGAGCCCATCCCCTTTCTGGAAGCTGTCATGTGTGTCAGTAGCTGGAAGTGTAGAATAAGTGGATTGCATTCCGATCAGGTTGATCGGATTGGTTGTGTATAAGCAGATTGCAAAAGCCGATATTTACTTACTCAACCTCATGAACAGTTGTCAGAATTCTGGATTCAGTCTGTTGAGTCTATATATGCCACATGCTAATTCAAAATACAAGCTCATACTTACCATTTCTGAGCTTCAGATGTTCCTTACAGTGTGGCAGGATCCTCTAACAGTCTTTTATTTCACAAAGGCAAAATTAGAGAAAGAACCTCAATTTCCTGTCTTGCCCCACCCTCATCATTCTACTTGGGTTATTTAAACCTGACTCAGTCACTTTAATGTTGTCAGTCCTAATAGCTTGTATTGATTTGGTTTGTGTCTAACATTTATTTCTCTATTAAAGAACGTACAAACAGGACGAATGCCATTAAATAGAGTTTGATGACCAGTAAATATCATGTTAAATTAGAAAATATGATTACCAATGGCATCCTATTAATTTTAACAAATCTTTTAAATAGAGAATTTTATATACAAGAAACAGTAACTGCAAAGGGCACTGTATTTGCTCAATGCTATTCTAACATATTTATGGTCTACTGTAATGGTGGCCTTTTATAGACAATGGGGCAGATCCAGAACAACGCTTGTGAGCGAATTTATGCGTGGCGGACACGTAAAATCGCATTTTGGTAAGAACTGCGCAAGCGCACCATAGAAAATATACTCCGTAATGTAGCGTAAATGTGAACGTATTGGCCATTTACGTAGTTGTAGTGTAAATCCGTACATGTGGGCGTGCCAATTTTACGTGTGTCAAAAATACGTCTGAAATACACTATGTAGGCGGGGGTTTGTATTTAAAGTGCACAGTATGGGCGTGCTTAGCTGCGTTAATACATGTTGCACATCCTTACGTGTGTGGGTGACATTGGTTACATGGGCAAAAGTTAAGGCAGGGTTTGGAAAGCGGAACTCGGACAAAATACGTACATTCAAGGGGTGTGCCTAGGGGAGTGTATAGAAGGTACGCACGCGTAAATATGCTACGCTAGTAAACGGATTGCAAGCGGAGTTATGGATCTACCCCAATGTCCTATTATTATGAAGGGGAGAAGGATAAAGATATTCAAATCTTTTGTGATTATTTAATGTCACAATCAGTTCCTGCAGTGACCTTTCACCACCACCAGGGGCCCCCTACGCTATCTCTCTAGCTCCAGTCATAGTTATGCCTTATTGCTGGCAGTTCAGGTCTGTTCAGGTCTGTGTCTGCATCAGGTGTCTGCAGCTCATTAGTCTGATTCCTGCCATTTACGTAGTTGTAGTGTAAATCCGTACATGTGGGCGTGCCAATTTTACGTGTGTCAAAAATACGTCTGAAATACACTATGTAGGCGGGGGTTTGTATTTAAAGTGCACAGTATGGGCGTGCTTAGCTGCGTTAATACATGTTGCACATCCTTACGTGTGTGGGTGACATTGGTTACATGGGCAAAAGTTAAGGCAGGGTTTGGAAAGCGGAACTCGGACAAAATACGTACATTCAAGGGGTGTGCCTAGGGGAGTGTATAGAAGGTACGCACGCGTAAATATGCTACGCTAGTAAACGGATTGCAAGCGGAGTTATGGATCTACCCCAATGTCCTATTATTATGAAGGGGAGAAGGATAAAGATATTCAAATCTTTTGTGATTATTTAATGTCACAATCAGTTCCTGCAGTGACCTTTCACCACCACCAGGGGCCCCCTACGCTGTCTCTCTAGCTCCAGTCATAGTTATGCCTTATTGCTGGCAGTTCAGGTCTGTTCAGGTCTGTGTCTGCATCAGGTGTCTGCAGCTCATTAGTCTGATTCCTGCCATTTACGTAGTTGTAGTGTAAATCCGTACATGTGGGCGTGCCAATTTTACGTGTGTCAAAAATACGTCTGAAATACACTATGTAGGCGGGGGTTTGTATTTAAAGTGCACAGTATGGGCGTGCTTAGCTGCGTTAATACATGTTGCACATCCTTACGTGTGTGGGTGACATTGGTTACATGGGCAAAAGTTAAGGCAGGGTTTGGAAAGCGGAACTCGGACAAAATACGTACATTCAAGGGGTGTGCCTAGGGGAGTGTATAGAAGGTACGCACGCGTAAATATGCTACGCTAGTAAACGGATTGCAAGCGGAGTTATGGATCTACCCCAATGTCCTATTATTATGAAGGGGAGAAGGATAAAGATATTCAAATCTTTTGTGATTATTTAATGTCACAATCAGTTCCTGCAGTGACCTTTCACCACCACCAGGGGCCCCCTACGCTGTCTCTCTAGCTCCAGTCATAGTTATGCCTTATTGCTGGCAGTTCAGGTCTGTTCAGGTCTGTGTCTGCATCAGGTGTCTGCAGCTCATTAGTCTGATTCCTGCCATTTACGTAGTTGTAGTGTAAATCCGTACATGTGGGCGTGCCAATTTTACGTGTGTCAAAAATACGTCTGAAATACACTATGTAGGCGGGGGTTTGTATTTAAAGTGCACAGTATGGGCGTGCTTAGCTGCGTTAATACATGTTGCACATCCTTACGTGTGTGGGTGACATTGGTTACATGGGCAAAAGTTAAGGCAGGGTTTGGAAAGCGGAACTCGGACAAAATACGTACATTCAAGGGGTGTGCCTAGGGGAGTGTATAGAAGGTACGCACGCGTAAATATGCTACGCTAGTAAACGGATTGCAAGCGGAGTTATGGATCTACCCCAATGTCCTATTATTATGAAGGGGAGAAGGATAAAGATATTCAAATCTTTTGTGATTATTTAATGTCACAATCAGTTCCTGCAGTGACCTTTCACCACCACCAGGGGCCCCCTACGCTGTCTCTCTAGCTCCAGTCATAGTTATGCCTTATTGCTGGCAGTTCAGGTCTGTTCAGGTCTGTGTCTGCATCAGGTGTCTGCAGCTCATTAGTCTGATTCCTGCCATTTACGTAGTTGTAGTGTAAATTATCCTTCAGATATCGCAGGGTCCCCTCCAACTCCAGTCCTCGCCGCAGAAGATTTGAGAGTGGAGTGGAGTGGATCATCTGCGGCGAGGACTGGAGTTGGAGGGGACTCTGCGATATCTGGAGGATATAGAGAGCTCGCTGATATATACACGATACAGTTGGTCTGGTAAGCCAAGTTATTCATTGAACTGTTCTGCTTGTTCCTATCTGGCATACTCCGGTTCTGCCAAGTTATTCATTTGAACTGTTCTGCCTGTTCCAGTCTGGCATACTCCGGTTCTGCCAAGTTATTCATTTGAACTGTTCTGCCTGTTCCAGTCCGGCATACTCCGGTTCTGCCAAGTTATTCATTTGAACTGTTCTGCCTGTTCCAGCTTGGCATAATCCGGTTCTGCCAAGTTTATTCATTTGAACTGTCTTGCCTACCTGTTCCAGTTCGGCATAGTCTGGTCCTGCCAAGCCTGTTTATTCTCATTGAACTGTGTCTTGCCTACCTGTTCCAGTTCGGCATATTCCGGTCCTTTCAAGCCTGTTTATTGCCATTGAACTGTGTCTTGCCTACCTGTTCCAGTCCGGCAGAGTCCAGTCCTGCCAATCCTGTCCATCTCAATTAAATTGTGTCCTGCCTACCTGTTCCAGTCCAGTATAGTCTGGTCCTGCCAAGCCTGTACTGATCCAGTCCAGCATGACCTGCACTAATGTTTCCAGCATTTTGCGTACTTCAGCACCTGTTACTACATTTTCTGGATTCTAGTATTCTTCCAGTGTCGCAAGTTTATTGTTGCCTGCCTCCTGAACTCCTGTACTTCCTTCCATGCTTTGCTGAATCATCCAGTTCTCTATGTTCGTGACAGTTAAATGGAATCATGTTTATTATTAAACTCACTTTTCATATAAGTAGAGAAAAAGTGCATTTGCTTGATGCTACTTTATTTTAATCCAAATGGGAAAAAGATAAATACCTGTCCAAATGCCTGTCAATATTTAAAATCTTCAGACACAAAACCCTATATAGAAATTATTAATAATGGCCACTAAAAATATTGGCTAAATAGTGTCCCTTTATTTCAATGGAAATGTCTCAAGTAGAATTGTTTTGAAAATATTACTTATAATACCCAGACTGAGATATTAACAATTTACTGAGAAGGGTCATCCTGAGATAAAAGTGAAAGATACAACAAAAAGAATGGGAAACATGAACATTTTAAATTTAATATAAAAAATTATGTTGACTTAGCAGGTCACACACTGGGGATTTTCAGAAGATAATATTTTCAAGCACACAATCAAAGGACAGTTTCACCAGATATCTTACCAGTGTGTACTATCCAAAGATCTCCTAATAGACACAGTTGCAAAAAAAAACACTTGCAAAAAGCAAAAGATATCTTTCCATTGTTGATCTGGCGTATTAGGATCCCCAAATGATCAAATCAAAAGATTATAGATGGTTTCCAAAAGATTTTTGAGCATCTTTGGACAGTGCACACTGGTGAGATATCTGGAGAAATGATCTTTTGATTGTGTGATTGGAAAGATTATCTGTTAAAAGAACTCCTGTGTGTACCCATCCTAAAGCTGGGCATACACTGAATCTGAATGGAGATATGTATTTTGAACTGGTCATTTTCATAATGAGACTTTCTATCTTTTGAGTGTTTGACTCCAAAAATTGATTTACCCAGCAGGGGTGGCCCAATAAATGGGTATCCCTAGTTACGGCTGGACAGGGCCCTAACTAGGGATGTGTGATGGGCCAGCCGCACAAATCTTAAGAGAGCACCAGAAAGTTAATATTTATGGTTCAATTGGCTTGAAATTCAGGGTCAGGGAGCACCATTTTTCCTTTTTGCCCCTGGCACTAAAATTTATAGTTATGGCTCTGCTGCTGGGACCAATGATTATATATTTGATATAATTATAAATAGTGCTGCTGTTGGATCTTTAAGTTATGTCACTGGAAGAAGGGACTATTTCTGTGTCTTAATTAGATAATTGACATGCCTAGAATTCTTTTATGTTTTCTATATTTTGTTATAGAGAAATAAATCTAGCTGTGGCTGTTTGAACTGAGGCACTGACCTGGCGTGCTATTCTTTGGCTGCTACATGAAAAAGTGCTACCAGTTGCCACAGGAGATGGCAATCTAAACCTGATCTTGCAACAAGGGGTTTCTAAGTACAATTAAGTAGAAACTGCTAAAAGGAAGAAAACAGTGAATTCATTATGTGTATTAGTAAAATAAAAAAGGGTGACTTTTTGAACCATGCTCACAACCTTGCATGATAAAGAAACACCATCTTGTGATGGGGTGAATATTATCACCCATTGTGGGTTTTTAGTTTTGGTTATTTACAGTCATACAATTTTTCTAGAAGAATGATTCTGGAAGCACTGCCAAAAAAACCAACCAACATACATCTAAATACACATATACAGGCACACTTTTTTGAAAATAAATTGTATAGTAAATATTATTTATGCACAGTTGTAAAATATGTTTCCCATCTTATTAATTACTTATATTCACTAATGTTTGTCTAATGCATTTTAGCACCTTTTTTATTTCTGATATAAGAAGCCATTTCTCCCAGTTACACTACACCCTAATGTAATAAATATAGGCCTCTTTTTGCATTTACTACTTTGGACATGTATTTTTACAATATATTAAAATGTGTTGGGTACATGCCCTTGAAATTATACTTAGAAAAATGAAATGTGGTAATTATATTTCTTTTAATATCATTAAATATATTTCTTTAAACTTACTAGATGTCATTTTGGAAAATATAACTTATATATTTTATTATTAATTTTAATATTTAAACCTTTGTCTTAATAACGTGTTGATTTTGGATAAAAAAGGTAAATAAAAGCCTTGTGCATACTGTAAAATCAAAGCATCCATAATAGGGGATCATTCACAGTTCTACAAGCAAAGCTGTGGTCTCTCACACTGTGAAAAAATGGTTGAATTGATCAATATGTGCTTGTTTGAGCTAGTCTTCATTACTTCACAGTCTGCCTGTTAGCTTACATAACTATCCTTTGAAAGCAGAAATACTAGCACAGCAGCATGTGACACTGAATAATTGGAGTCTGACCTTAGCGAGATAGCACATGGCTGAGTAACATCAATAGACACAGCAGTGTTTGAAAACACATCCCAATGCTTCGCAACAAACAGGAACATTAACATAGCTTGTGTTCTCTTTAGATTAACATATCATCCTATGTAAAAATGTTATTAAAGCTTTAAGATAAACTGCTGTTTGAGACCCTCATAGCATAGAAATCAGTGCTGTCCATATGATGATCCATTGTTTGATAGACTAAGTGAAAAAGTATCACCCCTGTGGATGTCTCAGATCAGATCAGATTTCATAAATTAGCCATTGTTTAATATAAAAAATAATATGCTGAATAATAAGTAACATGACCATTATTTTGTGTAATCTTTGACCTTAACCAAAAAGACAAATATTATAGCCCAGGAAACTTCTGAGCAGGTCAGGAGCCCAGCAGGCAGAATAGTCTCAACATAATATTCTTAGTTTATTTTATAATAGAATTGCATTAAATTGTCAAATGGCTGATAACTTGACTGTGTCAACAGAGATCATACAAATCACATGGACATAATAAAGACACTTAAACACTGCTGCATTTTAAAAAAGGAAACAGTTTATTAATTGTGTTTGTATGAATTAGAATTGGTGACTATATCGTTTTTGGGTTAAACGGTGGCAACAGTAATAAAATATATATCAGAGGCTTTTCCTAAATTAATTTAAATATAACCTAATAGCCAGTAGGTACTCCCCGGTGTTCATCAGGGTAAAATATGCAACTTAAAACCTTGGACCCCTGTCAACCACAGTGGTATCAAACCAAGACCCAGCTGGTGGGCTGGTGTCCAGTTTAGAGCAAAACCACCTGGTGCTTCCCTGTGGATGTAATATACTGTAGTACCAAACTTCTCACCATTGTGTCAACTTAAACGCCTGACTCCCATTACTACTGCTGCCATGTGCTTCCTCGGAACAATAAGAGAGCATGTTAATACAAGAACATTTTATAGAGGATGGAAGGGAGGTAAATGGCAAAGGAAAAAAAAATGATTCTCATCTGGTTCCCTATCCTTATAAGTAGTTCCTACCTCCAAAATCCTGCCTCTTCCCCCACCCATAAACCAACCCATTGACTTACTTTTTATGCCCTGCCCTGCAAATGGAGCAACCAACAGTACCCATATGTTAAAATCTGTGAATCATATTTATAATTAAACTGAATTAACTGAACTTAATAACAAATAGTTTTAAATAAGGCGCTTTAGTTCTATCACTGTGTTTAGAGTGGTAGAAAGAGTTATAGAGGGAAGAGTGGTGGAGAGGAATATGGAAGAAAGAGTGGTGGGTTAGTGGTTTAGAGCAAACAGTGGTGTGGATGGATATTTTGGGAACATTGGTGGAGAGGGATATTGAGGGAACAGTGGTGGAGATGGGTATAGAGGGAAAAGCAGACCCTCTAACATGACCCTCTCCATTAGGTACAGAATACTCTGCTCCTGAGCTTCTAACTGACGCTCTCACTTGGTTTTAATAAATTAACTAATAGTTGAAAAACATTTTTCTCTTCAACAATGGTGGTTACCATAGTAACTGACATATTTTATCTTAGGAGTAGAGTATTGTATACTTAATAGAAATGTTTGGAACAGTCTCAGGGCCAGATTTACTAAGCTTGGGGTTTGGAAAAGTGGAGATGTTGCCCATAGAAACCAATCAGATTTTATCTGACATTCTCTAGTATGTAATAGTTAAATGAGATCTAGAAACTGATTGGTTGCTCTGGCAACATCTCCACTTTTCCAAACCCGCAGCTTAGTAAATCTGCCCCTTAGAGAGGAAACAGTGGAGAGAGGGTGTTAGGAAGGGATAGTGCATACTTAGAAAAGGTTCCTTTTGTTAGTATGCTTTTTGAATGTTGTTATTCATTTATTTGTTACTTAAATTTTTTAGAATGTTGTTTGGTATGTTTTTATATTTATTCATCTCTTTCTTTGATTAGCTGTATTGTTTTAATGTATTACCAAGGTTAAATATAATGTGGGGCAAGTTAATTGGCCAGAGACTCCCACCTTAATCTTGTTCTGCAATCTTCCAGATTTGGAAGATTATGTTCCATATGGAAACTTGAAGGAATGTGACTGGGTGGACCAATGTGAAGCTGTAGCTTGACACTTTAGTCACTTTAAACAAATTTTTATATAACTCACTTGGCAATCATAATAGAGAACATAAATTAATAGGAGATGATATGATATTTTAACCAAAATCAATTATTTACGTTGTGTAGACTCCTCCTTAAACAGTCAGAGATACTATTATATTGTATGGGTATAATAGTGTCCAGCATGCATTCATATTTTTCCTCTTTTTATTCACCTTTACTTCTTTGTTATGGGATTAAAAATTCTTGCAGAAAACTTGAGTTACTAATACTAATCTCAAATATTCAATATTTCATGATAAAATGATAGAACTGACCTGCTTGCAAAATCCTTAGATTAGTTTTAATCTTCCTTTGTTCTTAAGGTATTTTAGAAAAGTTTCTCACCCTTATGTATCAGTGAATTTCTACCAAATTGTAAGATTATAAATGATTTTTAATGTGTTTTCTCTTTTAGGTAGGTTGTTCTTTGCAGATGTTAGATAAGAGATTATTTAGAATACGACTTGTGAAGTAAATGTTTTTCGTTAGTATATGTCTGTAGTTTTAGCCAAATAATCTTTGAAAACTTCACTGCTCTAAAGACCAAAAGCCATTTTAATTGCAAAATCTGACACATTGACAGCTTCATTTTATATCAGACAGACACACATTTATGCCTCAATGCACTTGTATTTAATAATTATATTTATTTTTCCCTAGAAAATATAGACAATGCCTAATGTAGATACAAGAAGCAATTTAGAAACCAGAAAAAATACCAACAAAAATTCTACATTGCAAATATGAATAGAAGGTTCATGAATTAATCAGGTCTCCACCAGGAAATCTGTATCATTTGTACAAAATGATAAATTGCAGTTTGCCCTGCAGTCTCACAGCTCAATGACTACTTTTATTATCATCTTAACTGGTCTCAGGACCCACAGTCATCCACTTCCTCTGCAAGCAACCCACCATTGTCAGCAGAGGCGGCCCACAGCATAGGCCGTATAGGCGGCCGCCTATGGCCCCGCGGGTCCCGGGGCCCCTCACCTCCTGCTTTTCAAGTAAAAAAAAAAAATCATATATATTTTTTTTTCTTTTTTGCAAGCCCGGTGGCACTGGCCGCCAGGCTTGCACTTGTGCAGTAAAGGCCCTGCGCGGGCCCATAGCAACACGTACACACAGTATGTGATTACACAGTCTCCGGGAAGTGATGGCCCCATGCGGGGCCGCCTGCAACCAGTACAGTGCCGCCAGGATAATGAACCTGGCGGCACTGTACTTGCTGCCGTGGCCCCACATGGGGCCTTTACTGCACCAGTGCCGCCAGGCTTGCGGAAGGGTGGGTGGGGTCAGGGGGGGCTCATCTAGGGCCCCGCAAACCCTAGGGCCACCCCTGATTGTCGGTCATGATACATTGATAGCTCTTTCTCAAACCTGAAGGATGGGAACAACCTCTCCATCAGCTTATATCCAGTTCTTAATCACTGCTTCCATCAACAGCTTAATAGCAAGTTTTTCAACTCCTTGGTATTATTGGTGGGCTCTAGTGAGCGCTGTAGTGTTTATGACGTCATAATTTGTATAAAAGGGTGCTCTCTAGTGTCCGAATGGTCATTAGTAGTAGCGCCCATGAAGAGGAAGGAGCCTGTCGTTGGGGCAAGTGCCAGAAAAGGCCAAAGAATAGAAGGAAAGACCGGAACATCGTCTTCAAGCAAGTGGACAAGATTCTTCAAGCAACAGGAGAAGATTAACTGCAAAGAAAGAAGAAACTACAAGCAACTATTCCCAAATAAATGATGCCAGCTAAACGGTGAGTCAGAATTTTTTTTTTTTACTTTATGCAACACACTTTAGTTTAACAGAAGTTTATTAAAACACAGTGTGGCCACCTGTATTCATTTTAGATGGTAGGGGACTATATTATGGTTTGTAAATGTGTATTTTCCTATGATGTGTGTAAATGTATATTGTGTATTTTTTCCACAGTTTTTTTTTTTTAAACATTTTTAATTTTCATTGGCTACAGTGCAGCATGCTTAGAAGGCTTAACATTCTGCCGCTGATATTACTACAAGGCTCAGCAATGCTGAGCCTTAAAATTCTATCAGCGCAGCCATACTAAGCATTCAAAACATGCTGCGCTTGCATTTTGGAAAGAGAAAGACACATGTCAAATATATTGACATATGTTTTTCTGATACAGTGTGAGGCACTTTCATTGAAAGCACCCCACACACAAGGCGCTTTGTTTTTATGCGCTTTGCCGATGAACTAAAGGTGATTTAGTCTCGTCTTTAGTGAATACAGTGATTTGTATTTTTTTAGATGGCAAACATCTGGACCTGGGACTTTGCCTTTAGTGAATACAGCGATGGCATAATCGCCAGCAAATTCCCGGGACTTTGATCTTTTTTTGCAAAATCAACTTTAGTAAATATACCCCTAAGAACCTGTACCGTGTCTGCAGTTGCTACCAACCAATATGTGAAATCTTGCTTTGCTTTAGTCAACATTAGTATTGACTTCCTTACTGACACTACAATTCTCGGAAGCATCCTAGTAACCCTTACCTTCCTAATTACAGTTTATTTGTTCAATTGATATTAATATTAAAACTGAGATAATTAACAAAACTGTATTTCCAAACCCTGCAAAAGGTCATCTTCATAATCAAAGGTTATCTATGTTAGTCAAAGAATTGAAGGTAATTAATCTTACAACAAATTATATGCCATTCATGCCTATCACTTTGCCACTAATGTCAGTTCATCACTGCAATGTAAATCAATTTTTGGAGTCAAAAGATAGAAAGTCTCATTATGAAAATTACCAGTTCAAAATACACATCTCCATTCAGATTCAGTATAGAAATAGAAAGATATGTTCATTTCTGTGGCCTTAGGGTTGTCTCATACAAATGGAGTAAACAGACAATGGGCCTGATCCTGAGCTACGGCCGCCGTCGCTAGTATGGCGGCCGTAGCTCTAATGCGCATGCGCCGGGCAGATGTTGCCTGGTGT
>WWET01003085.1:7983-23122 GCA_011038615.1 Limnodynastes dumerilii | reverse complement strand
CGATGTTACGCTGAGCGCTACAGCGCTCAGTGTAACATCGTAGCTCTGGATCAGGCCCCATGAATAGTGCAGTGTACAGTGGTTTTATAACCATTCATCCAGCATTTAACAACACTTCTGGAATATATACCTGTTGTCCTGATAAAGCTATTTCCAACTAACTCTGCAGTACCATATCATCCTAAGGTGCACCATTAACAGTTGCCTTGAAGCAATTTGCTGTATGTGTGTATTTCATACTCTAATACTGTGCTGACCTTCAGTTATGTAGTGGCCAAGAGCATTCTTGGTTAGATGTTTACAAACAGTTAATATAATCATTCATCGTTTTGTTGGTCTCAAACATCTGATGTGGGGATGAATTCTTATTATATGTATATAATGCTATATATTTTCCCTGTCAAGGGTACAGATTAAAATGGCCAATAAAATCTTTCTAATTTAATTCTCACAAAAGTTGAGGATCTAATAGTGTTTTATAGGCTGAATTCAAACATTATTTTAGAATGTCTTTATCATATAAGGATTTTAGGTACAAAATTATTGTTTACAGTAGAACATTCATTAACAATACAGACATGGGAAACGATTAATCCTTATGTATTTTGTCTCATGAGCATCCTTTTTAAGGATTCAAAAGTAGTCAGCAAGATTACTTTTACTCCACTTACCCTGACACGGCTCTTCCATTACAAAGAGCCATACCCATTACTAACAGCACCAAGGTTGGTTTGGAAGAAATCCAGGTGCAAGTAAGCAAATGGATTTTAAATAAATGTTACATCCCATGGTCCTCTAAGATTTTAAAAGATTGTCTACTATTTCTTTATAATTGTCTGCTACAAGGTTTTTATTTATTTATTTATTTATCTATTTATTTACTTATCTATTTATTTATTAACAGGTTTTTATATAACACCATTAAATTACATAGTGCTTTACAATTTTAACAATCATTATAACAAAATTGGGTAGTAGCAGACAGACTGGGTAGGCAAGGACATTATGGATGGATACATAAATATATCACATAATGGATCAGCCAGCTTGTATACTAAAATTACTCAGTGCTCTGTCTTCTAATAAGTTCCAGCAAATGCAGTTTAAGAACTCCTGCATTACTTTTTCAGCTTGATTAAGTATCAGTTCTGTTATTTGGAGCCCCCAAAAGATCCTCTTTGATATATGCTTCACTGATCCTCGGGAATTTTCTTCTTAAGTGTGCAAATCCTCCTTGATCCATTGGTTTAATAAAGTTTATTTGGAGTTGATGTAGATACAGTATACATTCTTCTTTCCTGGGGTTAGTGATGTTAACTTTGGCCACTGTATATAAACATAATGATTTCTATGATGTCCCACTTACCAAGAAAACAACAGCAAATTATAAATCCAAGTAGTGGCCCCAGTAAAAGAGAAATACTGTATCTTTTATGTCACCGCAGACATGCCATGTTTTTTTCTTCATACTTGATTTTATCCGTCAGGAGTTACATGCTCCCATATGTCTCTTTTATTTCAGCAGCATAAGCTATGGTACCTAGGGAAACATTACTTATTGTGGAGAAGCACAGTTCTCAAGCTAACTTTAGAAGAGTTGATAAATAGACACTAATCCTTTGTTAGTAATCACGACCAAATGCTTCTATGAAGGAATTAATATTATTGCAAAATATCAGTCCTTCAAGGAAAAATAAGTCCTTAAAGCCCCTATGCCTATATCTGTTGTCTATGTCTATGTCTATGAAATCATATTCTATTGTTTCTTTGTGGAGAAGGTTCCAGCCTTAGAACCTTTTAGATAGGTTCAAATCTCAGACACGATCATTGAGATCTCAGTGGTTAAGTAAATGTGGTTCAGGAGATGAACAGGAAGCTTAAAAAGGTTGTGTCATGATTTACATGATTGCCACCATGTTCTACCGGCTCCATTTATTGTTTATTATCATTAAATTGAATTGAGGTTTTGGCACAGGGAAATCATCACTATGAAGCACAGGCCTTATTGGGCATGGTAAATTTGGGTGTCATAGTGTGCTTTGAGTTGGCCAGCCAACCTGATACAATGGAATACAGGAACCAAGGACTAGAGACAGGACCTGGAACCAAGGAGCCAAAACACAATATCAACAGGCAAG
Organism: Limnodynastes dumerilii; assembly: GCA_011038615.1. NCBI lineage: Eukaryota > Metazoa > Chordata > Amphibia > Anura > Limnodynastidae > Limnodynastes > Limnodynastes dumerilii. The sequence goes on along the minus strand of WWET01003085.1, from coordinate 20,984 downwards.
GAAACCTGTTGCTCTGACAGAGATGTAATGTGAGAGAGGGGTTTAAATACAGCTGCTGATCAGTGAGTTCCAGCAAGGGAATAAGCCACACCTGTAAAAAAATGTCTGCAGCAGAGAGTGAATACAAAGGAAGTGCTGGGAACTAAGAGAAGGTCATTTGATCAACAAAGGTAAATAAAAGACATAAGGTGCAGTGAAAAGTACCGTGAATATGTCACCCCTCAGTTTATCATCAACCTTTACTCCTCCCTTTTTCTGCTTCACTTACGTACTCCTGTGTATTCTTCCTGTGACCTTAATGTTTTGAGTCTGCAATATTGACACTAGATCTAATGCCAGCACCCTGAGTCTTCAAAAGCATGAAACATGCAATTTTTATGTGTCACAAGATTTCAGTATTAATATCACACTGTTTCAACAACCATCTGAATCCTCATAGTTCTGGCAAATAATGCAGATGCAGATACACATTGCCTGTCCCACTGCTGTTGAACATTATTAGCAGTGGCGGGTCAAACAATGTGACTTTGCTCTTGCTGCCAGGGCTGTATAGATTGGGGTAAAGCCTTTGTGCTTTGGGAATTGGCACAAGCTGCCCCACACTTATTACATTTTGGTGATAATATTGTTGATGATAGAACTACAAATGTTGAAGATTCTTATTAAGAAAACATTATGATGATAATGCTGCTGTATTTGTTTTATGTGTGTGCATATATGTCTCTGCATAAGCCGACCACCCTGACTGTAAGGACACACAGAATCATCACTCTTTGCAACAACAATAGGGATATTATCTGAGTTACCATCTACTTTAAGCAAAATAGAGGAATTCTTTTTAACTGCTGCTGAATTTGCTTATAATATACAGCTTTGTTTCAGCAGCACCTGGGACACTCTTTGTAGGTCACGAGTGATGTAACTAAACTGGTGCGAATCAAGCAAGCAGAATGTGAAATTTTTAAGGTCATCATTTTTTGTGCTGATAAACAGTATGAGCACCACAGATGCTGGGTAGTATCTTTCTTACATCATTTACTATCTAAAACATAAATTAGCTCCCCCAGAAAATGCTGTTTTAGTCTGTCTGTTTAGATAGCATAATTCTGATTGATTCTGTGTAGGTAATTGGAGAGGCTCAGCATTGAACAGGCACTTAGGAAGGAATGTTGTGTACAATATAAATTGCCTGAATTAGAATAACTATATGCACCGTCATCACATCAGAGTGTGGTATGTGAAATGTGCTATGTAAAAGTGAGTACACATATCTACCTATGTAAGCTTGCGAGCAGGACCCTCGTACTCACCTAATACGTCTGTTACTTTCCATTCTTGTTTTGTAATGATTTATTTATTTATTAATGGGTTTTCATATAGCACCAACAGATTACATAGCGCTTTACAATTTTAACAATTAGTATAAACAAGACTGGGTAATAACAGACAGACTGGGTGGGTAAGAGGGCCCTGCTCACAAGCTTACACTCTGTAGGAAAGTGGGTTTAATACATAAGAGCAAGTGCTATATATCACACAATGGAACCAGCCAGGGTGTATGGTAAAAGTGCTCTGTGCTCTGTATGATGCAGACACACAGCAGTGTTAGTAACAGAGATGAGGGAATTTTAGAATAGAGAGAGTGTAGGTTTGTGTTAATAATGTAAAAGAAAGGAAGAAGTGGTTGTTAATATGGTACATAAAGCTTAGGAATATTGAGGAATTTGATAAGCTTGTCTAAAGAGATGAGTTTTAAGGGGGCGCTTGAAAGTTTGTAGAGTAGTGAGTAGTCTTAATGAGCAAGGAAGGTTATTCCAGAGGTTGAGTGCAGCCCGGGAGAAGTCCTATAACCAGGAATCAGAGCATTTATGAAATGCAGAAGAGAGTTGTAAATCTTGTGATGATCTGAGAGAATAATCTGAAATATATCTTGAGACAAGTGAGGATATGTATGCAGGTCCAGTCTTGTTTATGGCTTTATAGGTTAGCAAGAGGATTTTGTATCTGATTCTGTAGTATACAGGCAACCAATGTAGAAACCGACAGAGTGGACTATCTCTAGTTGAGCGTTTTGCAAGGAAAATCAGTCTTGCTGCTGCATACAATATAGACTGTAGAGGGGTAATTTTATATTGTGGGAGTCCAATAATAAGGTGTCACTCACCGAGCTCAGCGCCAGTCCAGAAACGGACCACGCCGGACCAGAGGCGCAGAGTCTAACCCCAGACCAGGTATTCATCAGAGCCCCTGATGGTGGGGATGGATTTGGCTGCAGGAAAGGGGCAGGTTGCGGCCCTCTGACCAAGCGCACAGACGCAGAGACAGTGAGGCGGGATCCACGGAGAGCAGTAGTAGTAGCTGCAGGAAATGCTGGGAGCAGTTGTGCAGATAATGGAGATAATGGATAACTGCAGCTGAGGCTGAATATGATGACAGGTGGAGCTGTGCTGGAACTAGGAGATACAGTAGTACTGAGACCAGGGATGAAGTAATACTGGAGCTGGACACAGAGTGAGAGGCAGAAACTAGCGAGAGGAGACTGGAGACATGTTGAGATACTGGAACTGAGGAGTGAATCACAACCAGGAACCAGGGAGCCAGAACACATGAGCGAGCTCGAGGACACGAATCAGCAGAGGAAGGCAATCTGTTGTTCTGACAGGGAAGTGATGTCAGGCAGGCCCTTAAATAGCGCAGGTGAGTGAGGAGTTTAGCAAAGCAATCAATAGCACCTGTGACATGCCTGCAATAGAAGTGCACACCAGTGCAACTGAATGGAGTCATGTGACTAGAAAAAGGTAAACAAAGGAACTATAAATTGCAGAGAGGATATAGCAGAATCATGACAGAAGGACATTGCAGTAATTAATGCGGGAGATAATTAGTGCATGAATGAGAGTTTTAGCAGTTTCTTGTGAGAGATATTTTCTAATTTTGGCAATGTTTTTTAGGTGTATATAACAGGATTTAGAAACAGATTGAATGTGGGGCATAAAGGACAGTTCAAAATAAAGTGTAACACCTAGCCAGCGACCTTGGCGAGTAGGGAATATTTCAGTGTTGTCAACAGAAATAGAGAGACCGGGTGGGTAGCTCTTGTTGACAGGAGGAAATATTAATAACTTTGTTCCGTCCGAGCTTATTTGCATGCAAATGGGCTGTGCTCCCCTTCCGCCCGCTAAAGCATGTAAAGTGTACGGTGTGGGAGGGGACTCCCACACTGTAGCGGATCAGCGGTCGTACGGGCCGCTGATGCGCATGATTACATTAAGGTTGCCTTATAGCATCGTAAGCTGCCATAAAGCACGCACGAGAGAGGGGAGTGACAGAGGGTGGGAGGGGGCTCCCACACTGCAGCGGATCAGCGGTCGTACGGACCGCTGATCCGCCCATCACATTTAGGGCAGGCTTATGGCAGCGTAAGCTGCCATAAAGCCCGCACGACAGAGGGGAGTGACAGGGGGTGTGCACTCCCCTCTGTCTCGCGTAATTTCAGACCCCCGCGCACACGGAAAGCACGCGGAGGTCTGGATCCGGTCCTCTGTTTTTGAAAGATTACGTTTAAGATGGCGGGAGGACATCCAGGATGAAATGGTGGAAAGACATTCAGTTACACAAGCCAGCATTGTTGGTGATAGATCAGGAGTGGATAGATATATTTGTATATCATCTGCATAGAGATGATATTGAAAACCAAATTACTTTATTAGTTGTCCAAGGGAAGAGGTAAATATAGAGAAGGGACCCAAGACTGAGCCTTAAGGTACAACAACAGATAGTGGAAGGGCAGAAAAGATAGATCCAGAAAAACGGACATTGAAAGAGCGATTAGAGAGGTAGGATGTGAACCAGGAAAGAGCTTTGTCCTAAATACCTATTGATTGTAACATTTGTATGAGAAAAGAGTGGTCAACAGTGTCAAAAGCAGCATAAAGATCCAGGAGAATTAGAAGAGAGTAGTGTCCTTTAGATTTAGCAGTTTCTGTGGAGTGTTGAGAACAAAAGCGTGACTAATGAGGATTTAGAAGATTGTGTAAGGAAAGGAAGTGAGTGAAGTGAGTATAGGCAAGTCTTTCAAGTAGCTTTGAAGGGCATGGGAGATGGGAAATGGGCCGATAATTTGAGGGAGAATTTGGGTCAGAGTTTTGTTTTTTCAGAATTGGAGTAATCAGTGCATGCTTGAATAAAGAGGGGAAGATACTAGTCTTTATAGATAGATTGCAGATTGTAGTTAAGGTTGGAATAAGCACAAAGGATAGGCATCGACTGACATGTGAGGGTACAGGATCAAGAGGACAGGTAGTAGTATAGGAAGAGGAGAATAGAGCAGATACTTCCTCTTTGTTTGTGAGATGGAATAATGACAGTGACAGAGGGTGGATGAAGGGTGTTGGATATAATGTTTAGTAGATGAGAAGTGGGAGGATAATTCCTGTTTTATCTTATCAATCTTGTCTTTAAAATACATTGCAAGTTCTTGGGCATCGATGGAGGTTGGTGGATTATGCACAGGAGGGTTCAGTAGGGAATTAAATGTACGAAAGAGGCATTTGGGGTTAGAAGCCTGAGTAGAAATGAGAGCTTGAAAGTAAGATTGTTTGGCATTTATTAAGGGTGGTTCTATAAGTGTGATAAGTGTTTGTATAAATTAGAAAGTCATTGGGCAGACAAGATTTGCGCAAATGACATTCTGCTTTGCGGGAAAGTTTTTTAAGGTTACGTGTGTCATTGGTGTACCACGGCTGATATTTCGCAGATATGATACATGAGGAGTAGCTGGATCGACTTGGTCAAGGATATTTGCTAGGGTTTGGTCTAGGTGAGAAACTGCTATATCAGGAGAGTGGAAATTAGGGACTGGAGATAGTTGCACAGTTGTTGCACAGATTAAGAAAGTTGGTTAAAATTAATGGCATTAAGATTTCTACTGGTGTGAGAAGGTGTTGCAGAATTATAGAGTATAGAGTTAAGCTTAGTGTGGTAGAGTTTGCAGGTGATAAGGTGATGATCTGAGTGAGGGTGAGGAGAGTTATTGAGATCAGCGACTGAGCATAGCTTAGAGAATACAAGATCAATGCAATTACCATCCTTATGTGTAGAAGAATCAATCCATTGGGAGAGGCAGATAGACGAGCTTAGAGAGAAAAGCTTAGAGGCAGTAGGAGAAGGAGGATCATTAATGGGAATGTTGAAATCGCCCGGGATAATGGTTGGTAAGTAGGATAAGAAATGAGGGAGCCACGCAGAAAAGTGTTGTAGAAATTGTTGGCAAGATTAATTGGGGAGGGGGGGCGATAGATTACAGATACACGCAGAGAAAGAGGGCTAAAGATGCGTACAGCATGCACTTCAAAGGATGTGAAAGTAAGTGAATGAAAATTAGGTAGAACTGTAAACTTAAAATTTTGGGAATTAAGTTTTCCAACCCCACCTCCCCATTTGTCCTCAGGCCTGGAGGCATGAGTAAAGTGGAGTCCTCCATGTGACAGTGCAGCAGGTGAGACAGTATCAGATTTAGTGAGCCAGGTTTCTGTTATTACATGGAGGGTTAAGGTTGTTAAAGAGGAAAAGGTCATGGAAAGAGGTAAATATGTTACAGACAGAGCGTGCATTCCATAGTGCACAATTTATTGTTTTTGAAGGTGGGGGGAGACAGGAGAGGTGTTTGACATTAGCCAGATTTCTGTAGTGTTGAGAGTTTGATTGATTTGTGTGAGAGATGTGAGGGGGACCAGGATTTGGAGAAATGTCACCAGCTAACAACAGAAGTAGTGAGAGAAATAGAAGATTTTGTGATCTAGGAGATGTTTTATTATTTGCATCATTAGAGGAAACCACAGATAAACATTTAAGATAGGAAAAGCGTTCATGTGAGTTAAATTGGGGATTGTTTAGTAGTGCTGGGCCTATTAAGATAGAGGGATGTGAATGAGAGGTATTAAAAGATGTAGAGAAGTGATAAGAAATGTTGTGTAAGGAAATGAGAAACAGCAGTATTGTAAGCATTGCGGGTGAGATGGTATAAGCAAATTTAAATTCTAGTTAAATGTGTTAATAATGGTTAACAGTATATGGGTCACAAAGATACAGTGACATTAAAAGCATTAATAAGCACTGATCTTTGCAAGGATCCAAGTAGTATTTCCAAGCTATTGGCAGAGTTAGAAGTTGCACAGCCCAGGTGTTGATATTGTCCTGAAGTGGATGCTTTCCTAGTAGAATGTTTCCTCCTGTTCAACGCTTGTCTAATGCTTTCAGTTGCATATGATGTTATTTTCAAAGTACTTGGAAAAACTGTACTTACAATATACAGTGCTTAGAATCTCTGCATTGAAGATGAGGACAGCCAAGGCTTAGATAGCCTTAACTGGCCTACTTTTGTAAGGTACAAAAGCAAAAATAGATAGTAGGCAGCGCCAGAAATATAAATGACTTCTTGATACTTAGTAACAATATAAATCACAATTTATTAATTGTAAAACACACATAAAATGAAATAAAATGGTAGACCACATGCAGGGGTGAATAAATAAAGAATGAAATATGACCACAATTGTATTCTCCAAAGGAACAATTGTTCCTAAAAAAGTAAAAAAAACTTACAGAATTGATGTAAATCCTAAAAGTGCAGATTAAGGTTGGAGTAAATTCCTAATGTATGAAACGTGCAATGGGAGCTGTGTAAATTCCTACAATATATTGAACTGCTGAGATATATAATAAAACAATTCCAAGTTCTGGGCTCCCGGTGGTAAAGCAAATAGCAATTTCTCCTGTATTGGAGGATTTATGCAGTGTGATATGGGATGGCACTCACGGGTTTGTAGAAGTCCTGAGTAGTGTACACTTGCGATGCGTTGAAAGGTACTGTGTACCGTGATGATAAAACCCAGGCAGTTTGAGCCGCACAAAAGACTGTGGGGGATCTAGCAAAGATTTGAAAATTTTAAAAAGTGCTAAAATCATGTAATTTGCACCTGTTTGTGTTGCTAGACTGTGCACACCTCTGTGCGTCTTCCATATGCATGGAGGTCAGCAAGTCCACACGTGAGAGGGAAGTGAACTCCCATGTTACTCCCCTCTTACATACGGAGTTATGGACTCTACATTGCGATCAAATGCAGATCCATGCAGAAATGCCTACGGCTGCCCCCTAGCTTTCATCTGCATGCCTATCCCCGCCACCCTTGTGGGGATTAGACATTCGTATTTTAAGGAACACCCTGTTCAGTTCCATACGCCAGGAGATACGCATTTATACTCCATACAAGACACCCGACTATATATTAAGCAAAACAGCACTGCAATGGCAGCTGACATCATGTTATATAGAATTCAATACACGAGATTCGGGTAAAAAATCTGAGGGATGGATTTACACCTCGGATCTGTCGGATTTCATACAATTTAAACCGATCATCACTAATAAAAACCTGTTAATAAATAAATATATGATATTGTTATAGTGTCTTGATAGTGTGGAGCATGAAATTAATTACACTTTTAAGGAATATCACTTTGCTAACTTTTGCTAATGATACTAGACTGGATCCAGACTTAAGAAGGGAAATAACAGAGGAGAGTTACTCCTGGGCTAAACCATGGTGATTTCAGGGGAGTCATATTTCATCTGTTGCAAACAGTATTAGAGTTGAGAGGTGAAGTTTCCTATCCCAAGTCTAAAGCTGGTCAGTATCTGTGTGCAGTAAGCAATTCAAAGATACAGTATATCCCTGTATAATAATAATAATAATAATAATAAATTACTACTATATTTAGATGCCTCTATTTGTAGAAGTTTGAGTGTCAGGTGCTGCTAGTTTAACCACATTAACATATGTTTTATGAGAACATTCGAGAATCAGTAAGGCCTAACTTCTCATAATCCCCTAATTATGCATAATAAGAACACAAGTTAACAGAAATCATGACCTCCAGTGCCGCCCTTCCTCTCACATTGGTGAGATTTTGAGTGCTAGTAAGAATGGGCAGGGTTTGATAAAGTCAAGTACCACCATATCCTTACTAACACTATGGATCACAGCATTTTTAGACAGTGGGTGGGATTTCCAAGCCACCAAGCCCTGCCCTCATACTTCTGTTTCTTTCTCTCTTCCGAGATCTCGGGACAAAGAAAAAGCTTTCAACTATGGAATTATAGATCCAGCACAATGGCATATTAAATTAAATATATAAATTATTATATATTATTATATAAATAAATAAATTACCAAATAAACATAATAAATAAAATATATGATGGATGTCTACAGAAAAAGCAGGATATTATCTTTTCAAATGTCATTACGTATATGTTCATCTTATGCTAATTAATACAATTTATGGGATCTAGGTAATGTTATTTGATTGGTTTAGGGGCATGGAGTGAGGAAAATAAAAGAGCTAGGGCGATATTCTATTACTACACTATTATATTCTCCTGACTGTCACTGCCACAGATGTACTGACTCTCATTAGGTATAGCTGTGGGCATGCTGCCATGTCTGCTTGCTGACTTCATTCAGCTGCTGCTAAAGGCCAAATAATCATAATCATTTTGAGTTCATTGCACAATAAATGTCCCCAAGGAATGCTATTCAAATTGAATCAGTCATAGTAACAATGATTTTAGGATTATATAATAAAGGGAATACTCAATTTGGAAAAAGACATGATTAGGATGAGCTGTCCTCTTCAAGCATGTTAGTTTGGTCAGAACAATGAAGTGTATGAATCATATATTAGTAAAAGCCCAGGGTTGTGCTAATTGGTTTTTGTACAGCTTTATAAACATTTCTGTCCAGAGAATGATTTACTGTGCCACTGATATACTGAGGGCTGTTGCTTAAGGTCAGCTTTGCTTCATATCGCTTATATGAATGTATTGTTAATATCTAAAGTGTGCTCATGCATTTATGCCCTGTATTATGGAAAGTCTGATATAACAGTAATAAACTCTTTCGAATATTTGACATTTCTGTCTTATTTTACTGTTTAACAGTTTATAGCCTGTAAATGCATTCACATTGGTCCAGAACTTTAATTCTGGTTTATTTGATATAAGATAGTTTGCAGTTAGTTCTTACCACCATCACACCATGATGTAACAGAGACATATGTATTGGAAGTTGTTGTCAAAAATAAAAATTGGCATAGATGAGGGGACATTGGGCCTGATCCAGAGCTACGCCAATGCGCTGTGTTTACTAAAGCACAGCGTATCGGCGTTCACTTACCCTGGCACTCCCCCTGTGCGGGCGTATGGCCCCTTCCTTTAACGCTCAGCGTAACAGCGTTACACTCCACCGACATTCCCCACTGCCAGATTGCAAATACACCAGGTTACGCCGGCTGAAGGCTACCCTAAGTTCAGCCGGCGTAACCCAGTGTAACTACGCTAGGACGGTGGCGTTGGTACTACCTGCACTAACCTCAGCGTAGTAACGCTGGGGGACGCCCCCTCCAGCGTTACTACGCTGAAGCTATGGATGCCTGATCCACGATTGTGCCGTGCCGCAGCAACGCCGGGCAACATCTGCCAGGTGCATGCGCAGATCGGCTGAAAAGCCGATCTTACGCTTACGCCCGCCATCCTAGCGACGGCGGGCGTACCTCTGGATCAGGCCCATTGTCTTTGCATTGTATGGTTTGCTTAGTGTCTTTAAGATACTAGAGATTCATTGTAAACTTATTGGGACTTATCCAGAATCAGGAACAACAGAAAAAAATGAGCTAAATCTTCACCTGGAGAAACCATGTTTCAATGGGGTGTGGGGCTCCGGTCCGAACGGCCTATTTTCAAATCGGCCATTTCCACCCCAGCCAGTTGCGAATCGATCCACGGAGCACCGAAAGCTCTGTGGTCCGAAAAGTGATGAAAAATAGTCCCCCACTCCTTTGCCTAATTATAACCCTAACCCTCCCCTCTCACTACCCTAACCCTAACCCTCCCTTCCTGGTAGCCTGACCCTAACCCTCAATCTCCCACAGCCTGACCCTGACCCTCCCTCCCCTGTAGCCTGACCCTGATCCTCCCTCCCCTACAGCCTGATCCTAACCCTCCCTACCCCACAGAGTGAGAGTTTACTCACCTGTTCCAGGTTCGGCGATAGCAGGCGGTGGAGGTGCGGCGGAGGGATATCACAAATTGCGAAAGTGAATGGGTGAAGTATGCTGAACGGCATACTGCAGCATCAGAAAGCCTTTCCAGACAAGTGCTGTTCATCAGGGATGTCTGCATTGATACCCATTTTAATGATTTCCGTTTTCCTGTTTCTTTTAAAATATTTTGCTGTCCCAATCGGAAGGATGGGGCTCGTGCTTCTACACGGGAAGGGGGGAGGTCCTATATCCAAATGTTACCAGCTCTCCTGTGCAGGAGGATGAGTCAGTGTTTCCTGTCTCTGCCTTGCTGCTTACTGCTGGCTCTTCACTGCAACATCCGGTACAAATGTGTGTTTGTTGCATTGTTTGTGTATGTATGTATGTATGTATGTATGGTATGCACTGTGTGTGTGGGTGTGTGTGTATGAAGTGCAGTGCGTGTGAGATAGAGGTAGCGAGAATGTGTTATGGAGTGCAGTATGTGTGTATATATATGGGATGCAGTGTGTGTATAGGGGTGCAGGATGTGTGAAATGGAGGTTGTGAGAATATATTATGGGGTGCAGTGTGTGTATATATGTGTAGCACTGTGTGTGAGTGGTATGGTGCAGTGTGTGGGAGATAGAGTTAGAGAGACTGTATTATGGGATGCAGTGTGTGTGTGTGTGTGTGTGTGTGTGTGTGCACGAGTGTGTGAATATGAGTTGTAACAACACATTTCATCTCTCCATGGACAGGTACACATCATATCATTTTATAAAGCAGAAATAGTACTAATAATTTGAAATATATTGTTTATATAGAAAACATCAATCATCAAAGAAAAAATTAGAAAAATACAATATAAATGTTACATGGAAAGGCTCTAAGTGTATTTTACATCATGCTAAAACAAGCAGTGCTCTAGAAACACTGGTTAATTTGAAAGTATAATTATGTACCTGGCTCTGATTCAGATTTAGGGACGGAAGTAGACTTACGCAAGTCATTTACGTAAGTGCCCTTGACATGTAACATCTGCCATAAAAGGAGCTGGCACCTAATATTCACATGCCTAAACCCCCCCATACAGGCGGAGTTAGGCATGCTTAACAGAAAAAAAAAGGATAGGAGAGAATTATCCTACCAAGACCAACATATAAGTAATGCACTCCAAACCCAAAGCAAAAGAATGAAAGTAGTAGTAACAAACTTTTTATTGTATGAATTTAAAGGAGAATAACATCCACAATCTTTAAAATAGACAATAGACTAACAAGAATCACAAGGACATATTGAATAAAAACAAAAGAGGAAGAAGACTCTGCTGCTCTGGAAAGGTAAGTACATAGTAAGATTTAAAGGGCATAAATGGCCGCAAATTTATCCCTACACTGAAAAAGAAAATAAAAGAAAATAATAAAACCACCTCACGGTGGCACTTCACTCCATGTGGAAGCCACTAACTATCCCTACCTAGAATGGACCATGAGTAAATACATCAAACATTTGCAATACATCAAATACATCAAATGGCAAGTAATAATACAAGGCAACACTGTTGCAGAGTCTTAGATACCATACGCGGTAAGGTAGTGAGGCAGTAAAGACACCAACAAGTCCACAATCAAAAAGGGTATGTAGTGCGGGAGTCCGGAGCAGCAGGTCAGCGTACCAACACGTGTTTCGCAGTATGTGCTTTGTCAAGGTGTGCTGTTCAATCTGGAATGACATCTTTATATCGTCCTACGGAGCAGCTGATTGGTGAGAGATCAGGCGAGCAACAAAAGGCTTGAATACGGCAATTGGAGAAGCGGGGGGACGGAACAGTATCGTACTGCAAGTTAGAACATAAAAGTTATTAGAAATAGCAGAAATAGATCTTCAAGGATAATCATATCCATAATATTACAAGTAAAGATCATTGTACAGTTGTTAATTGCAATGAATAAATAGTGAACGGACAAGTTCATAATTGGAATTCTTAAAGAGACAGAACAGGTATATCATAGGAAAACCATTGAATACATTTAGGTTACCTAAAAGCCTCCACACTTGTATAAACATAAAGTGAACCACTTTAATAAGTGGACACAATTAGCGAGGTTTATTTAAAAGTGGAATAATATCCCCCAAAAAATGTACAAAATTATTTACCGCATATATTTGAAAGTAATTTTTGTATGTAGTAAAAATTGAAATGCACATTGCCCGTTCACCAATCAGCAATTTGTTGTTAAGTTAACTTACTATATGACCAATATCACACATACAATGATAAAAATAAAACTTATTTTAATTGTAACATATATCTTGGTAATATCTATGTATGGTAATCAGAGTTCACATATAGGTTATCTGTATTACCAATAAAGGTGAAGATTCAAATTAAAGTGTGTTTTTTGTTATTTAACACACAATATAAAATTCAATACATCATTGGAAAGCATGAATTAAACATTCAAGTGCCAACAAATAGTGATCATTGCAAGTGCTCATTGCACTTATATTACACAAGTACCATCCTGGCAACCAGCCAGCTTATTGAAGAGCTATGTCCCCTAAGGATGGTACAACACTGGTGCAATAATAATTACAAAAAGGCAGAATATTCAAATTTTTCATTAAGTCCCAACGTGTGTAGAGTTCATTAAGTATATATAGTTTGCCTCAATTTTATGAAGCTGTGCACTCACATCACCTCCCCGCTTGTCATCAATTAACTTGTGCATCCCATACATAACCGTACCATTCAAGCAACTATTATGACAGGTTAGATAGTGTTTTACCACGCTAGTGATTGGTTTAAATAAGGCTTGATCTTTGGGTCCATTCCTGATGTTACGGGAGTTTTCTCCCAAACGTACCCTAAGTGACCTTTTGGGGTTAGGCATGCTAGAAAAGTGCCGAGGAGTTGG